>NQII01012532.1:0-13200 GCA_002778355.1 Clitarchus hookeri
TTGCCAGTATCATTTCTCTGAAGGCAGGCAACAAAACTTTACTTATTTCTTGCCGGCAGTCGCTAGTCAAAAATTTATAATCATGGTAGAGTTATAATAGTTTCATAAATCTTTAGAAACTATTATTTATACCGTGTCATGAAAAAATTTTGTTGAACATTCTTAAATGGAACTTATGGCAAAAATAGTGAAAATCCAAGATGTTGCTGTTTTAAATTACACCATGTAATGATGGAACAAGTCGTGTTTCATGTGTTATCCATACCTATCCCAATAAACTATCGTTGATATACCAGTAGGGGCTATGGCGACGCAGTGGCCAGACTACTCGCCTTCCACCACGGCAAATCAGACTCTATTCCCTGCAGGGCCAACACAAATATACGTGTCTGGGAAACGTATATACACACACACACACACACATATATATATACACACACATTCACACGCCCTCTCTCACACTCACTCTATATCTCTCCCTCCCCCCTCCCTCTCTGTCCATATTACATATTTTATTTCATTAATATAGCAGTGAGTGATATATTCAGTGAAGTGAATAAATTTTGTTTTAGTTGTTTTTATTGTGTATGGTTTATAAAACACTGGGTATGTTCAGCGAGCAAAGCACTGTTGCTAGCTACAAAGCGATCTTGACCGTTTGTTCATTTATTTTACGCTGCATGATTTTGTGATATTGGAAGTGAATATTTTTGAATGTGTGCAGAAGTGTATTTCACATCTAAAAATTATGAAAATACCAATTGCAGGAGTTGGTAACACAAAAAATGTCACCATATTTTGTGTGTATTATTCATTATAATATGTGAACATCACTTCTATTTGCAGTGTATGCAATGCCATCAATTTCATGACATTTATTTCCTGATGGGGTTGTCCCTGGATTTTTGCAAGTGGGAATTGTGCCGGATGATGCTGCTGAAGGTTTTCTGGGGGATCTTCAGTTCCTCCTGCCCTTGTATTCCTGTTCTGCATTCGCCTCACTTCACCCTCATCGGCTCTCAAGACCTCAATGTTAAGAGCCGCCAAAATCTCACTCACTCATGACATTTATTTATATTTTTTTTTAAAACCATCATGGCAATTTATTTGGTGTATGTCATATGCTTGCAGAGGAGATGCAGTAAGTATTTTTTCACTTTGATCACTTCATTAGCGCTGCTGTGCAGCGAATGAAAGTGTAAACACTCTGCCTGCTGTGCCCACTATTAATGGCACTGGTTGATACCTGAGTCAAAGAAACTACATGTAGTCTGCAGACCAGATTTTAAGAAAACTGCTGGAAATTGGCAGTGAAAAGATACCTAAGTGGAATATTTACCCTCTGTAAAAGTTTTTAATTCTGATTATTATAATTTAATTGTTTAGGTATTTTTCTTTGTTTCATCTGTGAACAGGATTTAAAGATGTTCTGCTGCACTCTCAATACCTTGTTTAAAGCTGCCCAAACCTCTCACTCTCTTTCCTTTTCTCATAAGTGTGCGCAGCATTAGGTAATAGGGGGTGCAAATTGCAAAACAAAGATTCACTTTTACAAAATTAAAATTAAACAGTAAAATTTTTTTTAAAGATATTCATTATAAATTGTCTACACTACTTTAAAACTATTTTTAATTTAGTTGTTTCAAACATGCAGACTCTCTGTTGAAAATATGAACTTGGCGATAGTATTTTTTAAAATTTCCTTATGTGTGATGTGGAGTGCTGCTACAACCCCCTCTCCCCTTTTGGCTCGCCTATGCCTTTTTTTGCAGCAGAACATCATAAAGTTTTGCCACTATTAAAATTGCTGTAGCTGCACAGTTTGTTAGGGTACTAAACGTTGTGAATATAATTGTAAGCGTAGGGGTTACAAATTATACGTTGTACCTTTTACACCCTCAGTTTTTTGTGTGGAGAGGAAGGGGTACAATGTACTCCTGCACTCCCATTTCATGTGCCCCTACTCACTATCCACTGCTGTACCAATTATGTCTTGAAACATTTTATGTGAAGTAATTAAAAATATTTGTGAACATTAAATGTCTTTCTCGTACTTCAATGCAAGATTTTATTTTTAAAAACTATTTAGAGTTTGAGAAGTTATGATTGTTTAAAAAATAATTGAAATAAGGGGCACTTGTTTACAAAAGTGCCTTGGTACAATAATAATATGATTTGAAATTCGCGCTCATTTATCTGTTAAGTTTTTAGCCTGCGGTTATCTTCTAATGTTGGCTACCATGCGTGTTGTACTACGAGGTAATTTGCCTGACCCCGCTCATGTCGGGCTGTCGAAGTAAGCCATCTGTTCGGGGCCAGAGAATTGTTAAAGTGGCGCGTATCCGACAAGATTTACACACGTCTCTGGATTTACGTATGACGGGAATCAAAATGCCGAAGCAGTTAATGAGCCTGCGGTTCTTTTCAGATACAATCCAGAGGATATAATTCTGAAGTTGCAGGTGGGTGCATAACTGTGTGACGATACAATGAAGTCAGTTTCCGTATCGTAGCAATTGTTTGTCAACATACCTGTCGTGAGCGTTAAAATCTTGTTATTTAGAACTGTGATGCATTATAATTTTAACCGCAATCGATCTGCAACTACTAAGTAAAATCGATGGCTGCCACCTGTTATTTTCATCAGGCGAATATATTAACATTATCTAGCATCGTTACGCAGACTAGCAGCGATTACGTCACTTGCGGTTTGTTATGTCAAGTGTGCAAGCTTTTTCATTTGGGAAATCCCACGCATGCTTTTTTTTTTTTTGAGAATGAATTATCAATTGAACCTGACATATAAACTTGGATTCAGCTGCTCTACTTAACCGCTATCTATGTTGCTATAATGTAAACGAAGTATATGAACAAAATAAATACATTGTACTTAATAGCCCTGGATATGTTATAATTTCGCTCAACAATTTTTTAGCATTTATGGTCTGCAGTCCTCTAACCTAACACTGCCAACAGTGTATCATTTTGTGACTGGAATACTGTTGAGTTTAAGATTTTGGCACATTCTTAATTTAGTTCAGAATCAGCTAAGAAATAAAAATGTATCAAGGTAAAAAAAACCTAAAAGTATGTTTTAAAATAATTAGACCACCACTTTTGAAATCTACCTTAGAAAAGTCAGCTAACTGCTCATGTTATTTGATTGGGCACACTGATTCACATGCGCCCATTAAAGTTGGTAATGATGGAGGGAAAGTAGTTCTATGTCTTAACTTTGAATTAAAAATTTTAGGTTACTATGTGTTATAATTTAAAAAAAAAAATTTTTCACTTCCTGGTTTTTAATGCATCTAAACGTAAAAATTAGCAGATTTGTAAAATATTTACTTTTATAATAATTTCACAGTTTCACTTGACCGACACATGAATTAAGTGATGAGGCCCATGACAGGGTTAATTTTACATGTCACGGAAGAATACATGATGTGCATACAAGTAGATCTGAAGCAGAGCTTGTAAAAGTGCTTGGTTTACCGTGTACAGCGTATAATCAAAGTGATGATGGGAAAGGTTACGAAGATTAAGAAAGTCAAGGGTTTCATAAGCAGAATAAAAACATTAAGTAGGTATAACTGTAAATATTGAATACCAATTACAAAATAATCTAACATGGGTTTTGTCACACTGTTCTCGTGACACTATGAAGAATGATGTAAACATACTGTTGGTCTCTCAAGAGTTGACCTGATTAAAAACAAATTTTTTAGCACTGTAATTGTGAAACAATTTTTTGCAAGACGTAATAAAAAATGATGTACTCAGTAATATTACACTTTCCATGGCAGAATGTCTCCTAATTTACAGACCATGTTTGTATGGGCACTTTTAATTTACTAAGAGGTCATGTGACCCAAATTTGTAGACTAAAATTACACAGGCTAGGCCTATTTGATATTTTAGTCTTTAGTACCTAGTTAACAAAACTTCTAAAATACTAAATTACCAAGTTGCAACCATAGCTGAACAAGTGACTTGACTGTCCAAATTGGACGCTACTAAATACTAATATACTGAATGGTTAGTTCGAACACAGCCGGAGAGTCTGTCAAGATGGTGGGGATGGACACTCGATTAATCACTCCTGTCGTTTGAGGTTCATAAAACGGGTTTAACTTAATGAAACTTTAAACTGGCATTAATAAACTTTAAGCCTAAACACACAAAAAACTTAAATGTTAATTATAAAATAAATAAACTAAAAAATATCTACTTAACATTAGGGAAGTATTTCCATTGATATAGTACCTATCTAAATATTTTTTGCATGTGTATCTGCCATGTAGCTTAGTTGTGTACTGTGCAATGCCTAGCTGCAAAATATTTTTCAGTAGTTTAAATCACAATAATTTTACAGACATGCACGCATGCACAATGTTTCATTTAACATAATTTAGAAAAATAGGGTATTTTCAGAAAATTTGAAATGCTGAAACACACAAAAAATGTTAAACATGTCCACAAATGGCCTCAGATAAACTAATTCACACAAAATCTATGTTGCACTGTTTTCCAAGAGCATGAGTGATAGCAAACATTGATGGTATGCTAATTTACTTTGGTTGTACCCTCTTCATACTCTTTGTACGATGTTACCAGATACCTACAAACAAAGCATGTAAAAATATATCAAGCAGGTAAATCGGCATGTCCTCTGCGCCCGCTAGGTGTCTCTCATGCTCTGGGAAGCAGAGTGATTCAGATTTTGTGTAAATATACTTTTTGAACCAGGCAGTCAGTACAAAATCCTACAGTTGCAAACCTCTAATAAACAAAATACAGACACCTACTACCTTCACCATCATCATCTATAAAAACACAGAAGTACTCTCCTGGTGACTGAAAATGGCATGAATGACAAAAACATAATGCAGAGAAAATGACACGTTAAATCCAATCTGTCATTCGTGCAACACAATTCTTCTGAACTTTACACTGAACCTTATTCTATTACTACTTGTCCATACTCGCCTCGCTTCACCCTCATTGGCTCTCAAGATGCAAATGTTAACATCCGCCCAAACCTTTCCGTTCTACCTTGACACATTATCCTTTAGTAGGCCCTATATATTTTATGCTCTACAACAGGTACCTGTCCTGAAGGACTGTTGCAATGGAAAATAATCATTGTAAACAGCCAATTCTATTGTTAACATTGTGTGTACTAAATACCTGAAAACACAAGGCCAAACATAGGTTGTAATTCAAGAAATTGGGAATATACATACCCAAATTTAACGATTCTCAACCATAGATGTGACCACAGGGTGGTCCAGATATGTACCAGACCACTTGCTGCCACCTTCACTGCTCCTGCTCCCTGTGCATCACCCCCTCGCCAGCCGTGGACACCTCCAGAAACTGTCCTGACGCTGTTGACAGTGCGGCAGGAGGTCCTGAGGTGTCACCTGTAATGGGCGGGATGAAGGGGTGGAGGCCCCCATCACGGTGGGCGCAGCGACAGCAGGCATCATGACGCGGGCAGGCCGTGTTGCTGCCTCGTATTGTTTGTGCTGGTGGTACGCCTGGGATGGCATTGACGTGGGAATGGCAATGCCACGCCATTGGCGATGATGGGACTCCTACTTGTGGGTCCCTGAGGGGTGCCTGGATACCGGATGTCGTTGGCTTGAAGGTCCTTGTAGATGCTCCTCCGAGGGAGACACTGACGCACTTTCCTCCTATGTGGGTGTCAGCGAACGTCTATGTCGGGGTCGCCATTATGGGGCATCTGGTGCAGCGTCGTCATCAATGTCACCTGGTGTTAGACACAGGTCATCCCAGTGTACCATGATAGTCTTTCTGTCAAGCCAGACCAGGTAGGTGGTGGGCCTGATGGCTCGTACAATCGCATGTGGCCTGCTCCACTTCGCAGCAAGTCTCGCACAGATGTCTCTGCGAGCTGTGGGTTCGCACTGTAGTCCTAAAATGGTATGAGCATGTTCTGAATCACTGGTGAAGATGAGTGTTTCACAGTCTACCACTGGAAGACCGTCCAACAACCATGGGTGATTGGCAACCCATTTTCTCACCTCAAAACAACCCTTCTGCAATAGTCGAACGAGTTTGTCGTGTAAAGCCAGAGCTTTTTTAAGTGTTGTAGCACCAGTGATGATGATATCAATAAATGTACGCAGCATAGCAGCTGCCAAAGTAAATGCATGACCTTCATTGATACCAAGTTGCTGCAGAGTTTTGATGGCTAAGAATAGATAACTCATTACACCATGAGTAACTGTATTTAACTCCTATGCATTAGGCTCTTTCAACCACGACCATCGACCATCTGCCGACCATCGACCATCTGCCGACCATCGACCATCTGCCGACCATCGACCATCTGCCGTAAGATAAGCTGATGCCTAATAGATGGGTTCATAACTTACAGATAAGATCCATAATGTCTGATTGCAAGTTAGGAACTGCATACTAACAGTCATTGAGGGAATTTCCATTCCAAGTTTTGGCACTGGCATCACCTGCTACTCTTAAGTTTTGTTGTTACACTGGAAGGCTTCATAAGTCCATGGTGAGGAATAAAGTAATGAGAATTGGGCTTTGTCAATGTGCACTTGCATGATTCAATGAGCTTTAGGACCTCATAATCTGCCATGAACTTAACATATAAGAAATAACATCAGGTTGAGTGAGTAGTTCTTGCTTCAGTGATATGAAGCATCTATAAGCAGCGCTCTTAGACTGGCCAAGTTCTTTATAACTTCGTTATAATGTTGCTCAAATGCACCCAGAATGACTTCTACACTTCCAGGCATATAAAATAAAGGATTGGCTAATGGAAGAGTCTAATTTCATTCTGATATTAGCATCCACCAGTTTAAGGGGTAACTGGTTGTTTACCTTTGACAGAATCAATGAGTGCTGACTGAACTCTGATAATTCCTTTGCAGTGGGCATAATTTTAGTAGTCTGCATCCCTCAGATCTTAATGTGACATTGAGACAATCTGATGCTTGGTCAGTACTGCGGATTCTAGGCAGACAACTTCTGAGTCAAGACTTTGGACATGAGCAGCACTATCCAGAATTGCTTGGCACTTATGAAAATCCTTCCTTGAGAATCAGCAATTGAAACCATAACTGTAGACAAGAGAATATACTGCACACAGAGTAGCTGGCTGATATTCCAACAAACTATGAGCTTACATCAGTTTCAACCGTTCCTGAGCTCAATTGTTCATCATCTGAAGTTGGCAGGTGTTGCAGGTCATTTATCTGTCTATCAGTTAGTACGGAAAAATGATGTTTATGGCGACAGTGTGCCACCAAATGCAAGGTACCAAAAACCCAAATACATTGAAACACAATTTTATTGCGAAGAACTTTTTTGCCTTTATGCAGAAGGCTTCCCTGTGAACTCTACACAACTGTATCTAGCATGTGAGGTTTGTTGACACAAAACACACTTCCTTGAACCCAACCCAGGACTGGACAGTAGAACATCGTTATTTTGAAATGAACTTATAGGATTAGTCAGTGACACAACTTAGCTCATTTTGATTCCTTCTGTATGTGCAGCTTCAGTTCCTAAGAACTCCACAAGTTCATCAACCTGAAGGAATGTGTCTGGTGAAGCTGAATGATGGTGTTCAAACTTTGTATGCATAATTCCAGTTTCGTCAGCCAAATAGTTAGCAGTATGGGATTGTTTTGTGGGACAAAATAACCTAAGTTTTTGAATGGGTAATTATGCAGTTTGGGGGCTTNGTTAGCAGTATGGGATTGTTTTGTGGGACAAAATAACCTAAGTTTTTGAATGGGTAATTATGCAGTTTGGGGGCTTTTCTGAACGAAACGTCCTAGACCAACAAAAGTAGTATTGCTGGGTTCTGCACAGCTTACCTTGTACATATTTAGGAGGGGGTCATGTTAAAATAAATAGAACATATTTTTAAAAATTTAACAAAATTGTGAAATGTATGAGCAGTTTGGCTGGTCTGTTTACGTTGATCGCCATTATTAATGGCCACGCATTGCTGATCCGATGCTACCTAGTGGCCACGGATATCATTACAGGCATTTTAACGGCCAATTTTTAAGCAGGTCAGTAGATATTGCGCCTTTGCCGGCATGATTCTTGTCGTCCTAATCCGGCGGATTTAAAACGGAGAAAGCAAGAACGAGCGTTTCTGTGCATTATATTCGCCTATGAACGAGTGTTAGTGCGTAATATTCGGCTATGAACGAGTACTTCAGTGCGNCGTTTCTGTGCATTATATTCGCCTATGAACGAGTGTTAGTGCGTAATATTCGGCTATGAACGAGTACTTCAGTGCTTAATATTCGCGTATGTGGAGTTTTAGTGGAACATGGTGTTTTGCAGAGTGAGGTAAGGTTGAATTGGCCTTNTATTCGCGTATGTGGAGTTTTAGTGGAACATGGTGTTTTGCAGAGTGAGGTAAGGTTGAATTGGCCTTTGACAGAGGAATTGTACCAGCTGCCTTCTAGGTGAGTTAATTGATATTCTTTTGGTGTGTTTTACGGTTCCTTTAAATCCTTAAAATCCAAAATTCGTAGTTTAATGTAAAACCTACAATCCTAGGTTAGTGTAAATCCCAAAAAAGCCTAGGTTAGTTTAAAACCCTAAAACCCTAGGTTGGTTTAAAACCCTAAAAACCCTAAGGTTGGTTATAAAACCCTAAAATCCTAAGATTGGTTTAAAACCTAGGTTAGTTTAAAACCCGAAAACCTAGGTTAGTTTAAAAATGTAAAACAGTCGTTCACTCATCGTGGGGTTAGGTGGGCACATGTTACGAAATTAGTCTTACGTTAATGATCCTAGCATGTTCGTGTTCTGCGTAATTAGTAAAGTGGAAATATACCACTTTTCGGGGGGGTTTTTTTTTTTTTGCAGAAAAGCCCTTAAACTGCATAATTACCTTAGAATGCACAAGAATTTTCCAGAAGGAAAGTGACAAATTAGTGCAATGACATAACGTGTAACAGTAACATGGGCTTATCTTAAGATTCTGTTAATATGCTGTGTAGTTAGTTTCCAGAAATTATGGTATTGAGGTGACAAACTTTACCATGTAACAGAATTGTTCTCGCAAGTTAAAGGGATGTGTCTTATGAGCTGAAATGCTTCATCTTTCAAACAACTGGCTAAGTATTGAAAATTTTCAGTCTCAGAAAGGGCTTGGTTTTCATGAATTGTGACCGGGAAAACTTGGAAGAATGTAGGCCATTCCTGCCATTTCCTTGAAAAAGTTGGTATATTCAGTTTGAGTGGTCTAGCTGCTTTCATGTGAGAAATGATTGTGGTTGTTTGAACATAGTTTGCAAGCAGGGATGCTACAGTAGTGCAAATGTCTGAAATCAACGCTAACAAATTTGATTGATGTTTCGTCAAGTCAGTCTCATTATAGTCTTATAATGTGGTATCAATTTCAGAAAATTATCACAACATGAATTAATACTTGCCTCACTGTTTTTGATATCATCTAAGTATTCCTGAGTTCTCTGTAAACTCTGGGACATTGCACCTTCAACGACAGTCAGTGATGGTATGCATGCCTGAATTTGTTTGACTATATTTTCTTGAAGCGCAAGGTGAATCAGTAACCCTTTGAAACTCATTAGGCTAAACTACTTATGACACAAGTTATATGAAACAGAGATAAACTAGGTGGGAACCAACGACACTTCACCCAATGACTTGCCATGTTAGATCAGACACACCACATAACCTACAAAACCTATTACTGCGCAATAGACAACAGCATTTTTATATAACCACCATGAATGCTGTACATAGCTTGCCATCATTTTGTCACAAGCCCACGTGAGTCATTAGCCGAACAAAGAATAACCATGTCTTGCTTCAGTTCTCATGTAGCAATTATCTATCTGGCCCAGAGGACCAAATATGTTAGCACAGTGACAAAAGTAGTTACTAGACTGCCTGGAGGATCAGTGATATGTACAGAATGTTGCATAACGCTTTGTGTTTCATACTTCCCGATCTGCCATTTTATATAGAGTGGAAGTGGGCCAAAGGTGAAGGTGAGATTCGTGCGCCTAAGTGACTTCCACTGAGACATTTCATATAATATACACAAACAAATACTAGAGACTAAACAACTTGTAACATCTTTACTTCCGAGTGCACCACTGGCAGTGAAAATATCATTTGTGACATGTATGAACCTACACATGACATGGGTTGCTTGTGATGCCACTCTGTTTAAAGTAGGTGTTAAGTGAAATAAGAAACCAGTTGTGTTGTTTATCACACAAGATGTCATTGACAGTGCACGCTACTGACAGAGCTGACCAACTATGCCATGGGAGTTTTTGTGTGTGTGTGGCATGCCTGCCCATTGCCGCACTACCCAACACCTGGATGGATGGAACAGGCTGCATCAGCAACCAAAGCCCTGGCCCCCCCAGGGACTGCACAAGTCTAAGATGGCCTGGCTGATGGAGTGTTCACATACACGTGGCTCCTGCTCAGCCCTCTCCCCACAGCCACCAGCCTGCTTCATGTCCCTGCCCACATTTCATAGGGTTAACCATGAGGATCCTCATGGCTTCCTACGTGTTTGCTGAGAGAAACTCCAGTGGTACAGGTGTCGCCTGATGACCGTGTGTAGCTAACTGAGATATGATTACGAGGCGAGGCAGGTACCAGCTGGAGATTGGCCGAGGCTACGGAGCAACCTGGGCAGAGCTGGTGCGGCATATCCAAGAGCACTTCAACGATACTTCAACTCTACATCAATGCAAGGCCTAGTTGTATGGAGAAAGGCAGACACCCAACAAGAGAGTGAAAACTTTATTGACATGAAAGACCCAAATGTATTGGTGTGTCTTCCTAGATGCTGCACCGGAACTGGCCCTGCAAATTGCGACAAACCTGTTGCACCCTGAATTTCAGCCATTCCTGGACCCGTATCCAGAGGAGTTGACCATAGCATTCACCAGGCAGGAGACAAAGGTTGAGAAAAAGTTACAGACTTTCCTCACCAGCAGTGCGAGTAGAACACTACCACCCAAACTGCCACTAGAAGGGTCGTTGGACAAAATAGTGCTTGGTTACCACCATAAAACTTCACCATTTACATGTTGCTGCTTAAAAATATTACCAAATGTGTCAGATTTTTGTATAGTTATTCCTTCTAAACCTATGTTTATCTTTGTTATTGTCATATGCAGGCAGTGTACATAGGACATAGAGAAGTGACTACGGTCAAAAGGTACCTGAAAACTGTACATCTGCTAATAATTTTTGTGTAAATAAATAAAATTTTTGACAATTATGCAGCACATAGTTGTGAATAATTATACTTAAGGAAAATACTCAATTTATATATTGTCTTATTTTTCGATACGTATCTTTTTACCACATTATTTACGAAAAAACTAAGTTGTATTTGATACCTACCTGTGCTCTTGTTTTTAAATACTCATTTAACTGTAAAGTGGTAGTACAATGTAATGGCATGACTATTTATGTACATGGTTTAACTGACTTAAAACTGTTCTAAGCTCTTTTTTTTAAACATACACAATTATGGCAAAAAAAAAAATTTTTTTCCTCTCCCTTTTTTTCTCTCTGTGTAACACAGGCCACTATCAAACAAATCTAATATTTTTGAAAAGCAACTTGTTTTGTGAAGTCCTGCATCTGTCAGTTTTGATTTAAGATTTATCTACATTTTTCGGGATGAATACATGTTGTGAATTTGTGGGATTTTTGAGCAACAATTTCACCTCACTCTTATAATCAATTCAGCTTGTACTGTTGAAACTGAATATGACCATGGACATGTCAGTGTCAGTAATATTTCTGGGATGAATAAATTTTCATATGTATGAGTCATATTCTTTTGTCACTTTAAGATATTAGACCCTGGTACATTTTGCAGTGTCAGAAGAGANTTTCATATGTATGAGTCATATTCTTTTGTCACTTTAAGATATTAGACCCTGGTACATTTTGCAGTGTCAGAAGAGACCAGTCCAAGCTTCTGCCATCTTAGTATTGATTGTAATGAAGGAAATATGTTGACAGCTATAAATGTTATATGAATTAAATCTCTTTCAGTATGTGATATAACATGGCATGATTTAGCATTGACTTGAAAGGGTTATATTGTATCAACTTTGTATGCCATTTTCACACTATATTCTGATGATGTTCATGCCCATTTTCGAAAACATTTTTTTTTTTTTTAATGATAGTTTGCTTAGCTTATCCAAAAACTGGTAGCCGAAGCACAAATGTGCGAGAGATACTGTAGAACAGTAGCTTATCTATAGTTAACAAACACAGCTAGGCCAACTGAATACCTGGCTGTGTACGAGCATTGAAAGGACTTTGTTTTCAGGAAGCAGCTGTGGTGATGGAAGGGCCAGAAGCGACATTCCTCTTCCAGTTCGGGCTTGTGCGGGACACTGTGTCCGTCGCAGCCAATGCCTTGGGACTGAAGACACTCAAGGACCTGGCATGTGAATTCATCAACAACAAGGTAGGTATCTGAAAACAATTTGCCGCGTTTCAAGTTTTCATCTGTCGTCTATGAAACATGAAAGAATTACAGTTTTACTACAGTTGTTACTTTAATTTATATTTGAATATACCTGCTAAGTGAAATATTATGACCTTTTTTAATATGTTCATAGAAGATAATTTGGGAGATGTTTTAGTAAACTGTGCTGATTGTGATGAGTGATTGTAAANTTTTTTAATATGTTCATAGAAGATAATTTGGGAGATGTTTTAGTAAACTGTGCTGATTGTGATGAGTGATTGTAACACATTTCCTCCAAATAATGCAACACCAATTTAAGATTAATTTTGCCAAGGAATATAGTTTGTTCAGTGGTACTTGGGAGTTTTAACCTCAAATGCAAACACTGAATGACAAAGTTGACTCTCATAAGTGACAGGAAAGCAGTCATGAGTACATCAACCATTGTGGAATGGAAATCCAGTTCTACACAGCACACTCTAGAACACGTTTAACATATAAAGAATTAAAAGCAAAGACTTCGAATGGGTGATACATGTGGTTATGTGCTTAAAAAAAATTGGAAATTATAGTGTAGATTCAATTTATTCCATGTACACGAGTATGGACTGCTGTACTCTGACCAAGAGACTGGGCAAGCTCTACTTTTATTTCTTTACATAAGAAAGGCTCTGTTGGTAACTCTCTAT
>NQII01012534.1:0-20629 GCA_002778355.1 Clitarchus hookeri
AAATAGCAGTGCATTAGATCGTGTAACGATTTTTTTTCCGCGAACTCTTTTTCAGCTGCGATAAACCGATTAGCTCAGTCAAAAACCGTGGAGTGATCGACTAAAAGAAACAGCTCTATGTATCTGTATTAACTGTGTCTTTTCATATTTTCNAAACCGTGGAGTGATCGACTAAAAGAAACAGCTCTATGTATCTGTATTAACTGTGTCTTTTCATATTTTCATGGACGTTGTTCAGATGGTTGATGGCCCTTCGACAAAATCGCTTAGTTTTAGTGACATCGTGATATTATTACAGATTAATTAAGAATGCAACGGGCAAACCATATACTAAAAATTAGTTAGACAGGTCTCGCTGGCTGCGCACAGCCAGTCTGTGTGTCCCAACATAAGGTTACTTCTTCTCAGGTTGGGAAGATCAACGTTAAAAGTTTGGCAACCAAAAATTTTTGCCACTATGTAAGCGCTAGTGTCGCATGTGTACCATAATTTCTGTATTTTCTCTGTTAAAAAAAACAGGATAATTGTAATAATCATAAATAAAATATAAAATAACTTTGTAATTGAGTAAAGCTTTCTCTTTTACTGTTTACGTAACTTAAAATTTTAATCAAAAGGTACCTTTTATAACACTGCGCACCTAGCGGCATAATTTTTTTCTTAAGCCAAACTCTTCCAAAAGAAATCTCTTTCTGTTTCCCAACCTGAGTAGAATAAACCTTACCCAACATTGGAATGCTTTTCTGCCAACACCACTAGCAAAAACGAGGTGGATTTGATTTCAGATTAGAACACAGATACGTAAACAAGTGTGCTTTGAGATGTGTGTAGACTTCCTGTAATCAATTTGAAATGCAGTTTGATCAAATTCAAATTTATGAAATTATTTTATTCATAGAAAAGTGCTTGTCTTTTGAAATCTGGGGTATATACAAACGCGCTAATCACTGTTGACAATGTGATTTGACTGTTGTGATATCTTGGTGTAGGCCAACGTTGGATACACGCGCGGAAGACGAATAATCGGTTGACCTCATCTTTGGTCTATGGGTCAAACAATTATTTATTCCGGGATCTCCAGCGGCACAACTTTGTCCTTCAGTCACTAGCTAATTCATCAGTTTTATTTCTGGTGGGCTCGAAGGAATGGTTGGCACGTGTTTTGTAGGATATATATCGGCCTTATTCCGCGCAGCGCGAGGCAGAAGAATGTTTCACGATCCGTTTAGCTGAAGACCTCCGGCGTTCGCTTCGCCGCCGATCCCTTCCTTTTAAATTGCCTGCCGCGTGAAGGAATCGAGTGCGTCGTTCCGTGCAAACGGCAGTTGTCTGTCACAGTTCCTCGAGCACTCACGCCTCTCCTCGCGGCGGCAAACTTCAGAGGCACACTACGAGTGAAGCCCGCAGTCCGACCCTCATACTTACAAAGACGCTCATTTCTAAATATCATTCTGCATCTAAATTTCTAATTTCTCGTTTTATGAAAGCGAGATATTTCTTAGGTACAAACTTTTTGTGACGATTACGTCGCAGTTTTTGGAAAACTGCACGTGGTTGCAGGAACCATATAGACTGTTGAAATGTGGACAGCCATCTGATGAGAGTTGTAGGCACCATCTAAATATTGTCGACATAGATGGTATTACCTACAGAACTGTATGTTGTATTCCAGTCTGTGATTGTATTTGCTGCTGTAACCGTGGTTTCCACAGCAGAGCACTGCGTTTCTACTACAAAACAGATACAACCTCCAACACAACTACTTCAACAATGTTTGGTTCGTTCCCACAAATAGGACTCTAATAACCTAACAGACTATTCTGTTGCTGCTATGCTTAAAAAAAGTTGGAAGTAACCATGGATGACGGACTATCTGTACAAGGCGCCTTGTACAAGCAAATATTATGTTGGCTTTTCTCTCAGGTTCATATTTAAACAACTTTCAGGCTATTCATCCGTCTCACGCAAACGAAGATTAATCAATTCTAGAAAATTACACGAAAGGACAGCGCACAGCATTCGTTTGCACTCAGTTTAATAATATTTTGCATGAGACCTATTTCTTGCTATGCAATACCAAAACACCTATTCCCTCTCTGTTTTTATACTAGCATAGGCCTACTATAATTTATACTACTATACTATTATTTATAGATGGAACATATGTAAATGTTCTATCAAACGAAAAATAAGATATTGTTAAGTTAACAGATGTAGGTATTAAACGCTGGTGATACATGACACATACATGAGACAACCAAACACATCATACATGGGGTGATTTTTCACAGGTTTGATTCAAGAAGTGTTAAGCTGAAATGTACCCACCCGCGCCTCGTGTTGTTTTATGAGTTTAGTCTACTTGATTAGTTGAGTCTTGATAAGACTCTACTTTTCTTCCCATTCTGTGTGCCCTTTCACTAAAAGCGAAATTAGCATTGTCACGAACCTGCTCACTAAGTGCATCCGTCAATCAAGCCGGTCTTTGTTATATGATAACCTAGGATTTAGAAACTTTCGTTAGGCACTAAAAACCAATTAGGAGCGATCAGAAGGTTCTAATATCAGCTAACCCCTCTCTTTTATTTGGTATACAGTATCATCTATTTAATGTAAAAAAACTAACTCCAGGAACTTTTTCTTTCATATGAAGAAAATTTATATTCCCATACAACAAAAATTCATAAAGAAAATAATTGGTAACAACGAACATAAGTTACTTTAATCTGCGCTTTGAATTAGAGTAAGATTCCGTTTGTTTAAAGAAAACAGCTTCAAAGAAATGTTTTCTTTGCTCTAGAGAGAACTACGAACGTAATTTTCCTTGAGAGTACAGAGCGGCCGAGCATAGAGCCAGCTCAGTGTGACTCCGCCCCTGGCGATGACAACAAGCACGTAGATCTCACGTGGAGAGTCCTCGGTGGCCTCTTGCGGAGAGGAGAGGCCGGGTCGGTGGTATTTCAAGCCAGCATCCGGCACGACCATGTTCACGAGCACCACGTCGATACCAAGTGCCTAGAAGGCCTGTACACGCGTGGCTAGAGAACCCGCAACTCCGCGAGTGTGTATAGTAGTACGGCACAGTGCCAACACTTAATGTATAGTGTTAGTGCGGGAAGTAGCTGGCGCTTTTCTAACACGCCTTACACGACATTCGCATATCAAAGTATAATGCTGCGGCAGCAGAATCAATGTTACAAGTACAATATATATTTTTTAACTGCGAGCCGTCAGTAACTAATGTTGCTGTAAACGTAATATACAGTTATGGCTATTAATGTAACTATAATATTATGCAATTTTGTAACAACGTTACCTCCTCACTAAACTGTCAACATTAAGGTGGTGTTTAAGTTGTGAAAACTAATTTTGTGTTTAAGTGATATTAACATTTATGTTAAAATTTTTCTTGTATCTCTTTGCCTTAAAAATTTACAAAATATAATAAATGAATGTATTTCTCACAAAAAAAAGCATTAGCTATTAAGAAAATCATCAAAGGAGGGAGGAGAAACGAACCCCCTGTCTTGTGTTCATGACGACATGCACTTCACGAAAGCCGTCGTCCTGCCAACTACTCTAATTTAACATGTCTGCTTTATGAACTTTGTCACAACATTATTTATTTTACTACAACATAAATACTAGAAAAAAAATGATTCGATGGTAATTTTTTTTCTGGCAACGACATTGGACTTTTTTGTGTGTTAAGCCAGTATTAAAATGCATAAAATGAACCAGCGAGTCAATTACAGCCTGGTTAACAGGTCCTGTATTAAACGTATTTAATAACTTGTCTGTTTTCGCCAATACTCAATTCAGGCGAGGCTTCTAAAGCCTAGCGTTCGGGCGTTGGAGTTGCGAGTTCGAAACTTGGTCGTGCAAATCTTTACTTGCGCCAACCAAATCGTTCAAGTTTGAGATTTCCCCTAAACAAACTTTAATTTGGTTGCGCCAAACAAACTTTGTTTTATTCAGCAAATTTTTTTTTCTCGGGGAAGCACGCATCGTTTTTTAGGGTCTATGAAAGAAGGTAGAATAACGGGAAGGGTGGGGGGAGGGTGAGAAGAGAAAACAGGTCATCCTTGCTAAAGAGGACGAGACCATTTATCGTCAACGAATTGCGACTTTACGAATCCGTAAATTTCTTTCGTCATTAATTGCCTGCCTAGTGGGACGAGGTGAGGTTTTTAACTCATCAAGGCCAAATGCTACCCAGTTCTCTTCTCTCTTGCCGACACGCCCATCTTTATTGCATTTACGAGAACTAACTAATTTGGTGACTCCAGTTACCACTCGGCAGTAATTGAACTGCTGAATTATTTTCTGATGCTTCTTGGATGACCTGGGTCGAGTACCGTAATTGCAATACATTTATGTTTCAATAAGTTGCGGTCCTTGGTCGACCGGTGAGTTGAAGACATCGCGCAGGTAAAAACGTTTTCAATTGTAACTAATGTATTGCAGTAAAATAACGGGAAATGGTTCATTCGTTAATTTATTTTTAATGTCTAGAGTTTGTTCCGTTGTGGGAGTAACGCGTGTGTTACTCACATACCGCATGAACAGATATGCTTCCTGTCAACATTACAGTTTTGCATTACAGTAGTGATGTTAACATATGTTCAGAGTTATAGAAAGATCGCGTTGTGGTAACGATTCAGAGCAACCTACCAGTTTTTTCTTGAATTCCTATCCATTCCAAGGGTCTCCATATGGTTACTCACAAGATATTTTTTGAAAAAAATAAAACTACTTTTACGGTATACTTGAAAGAAATGCCCGAAATATGTCTTGCAATCAAGGCATTTTTAGAATAAAATACTTACTTTATAATACTTATACATATTAATTTTATATAAAAAAACATTGAAATTTTTTTTATATATTCTTAAGGAAGATATTATGTTGGCAACTAGTTTATAAACAGTTTTTTTAAGATCACAAAAATTGTTTTGTGAAAGTAATCTCATGGTGATGGTGTGATCCAGACTGAATATGCGGAATGATTCTACAGAGGTTCGATACTACCTTCCGCAGTAGAAAAATAAAAGGACAACATACGGCTGTATATGCTCTCGGTCTATTGAGCAGTTCTTAATTCCGCTTAGTTAATTTCTTTCTTCCTATTATGTATCCTTCCACCTTTGCCATGGACCTAATTACTATAATTTTTTTGTGGTTAAAACTGAGCGCTTTTAGCAGCCCTGCTTAGGACCTACTTCTTTTTTTAAAACCATTATGTATATTTTCACCGTATGTACAATTAATATTGCCGTAGGCCCGATCGCTTTATTCATGCACCGATTCGTTTGAGACTATGACATCGTTAGGAACGAAAATTTGTTATTTATATACCAGTTTGACTCATAAGTCATAAAACAAACAGAAACGAAATACAATGGGTACGGGTCTCCACAAATAAAATAAAAGTTAAGCTACTTTAAAAATTATGTTAACACATGGAATTACTTTTCCTATGTCGTTGCCATCTTCATTAAGAGCATGTTACCAAGTGCATCTGTTAAAGTATTATGGAAGTAGGCAGCAGGGAAATGTTTTCAAAGTTGTTGATTTTTAAAGTGCTCATTTAACAGCGAATAGCCTATAATTAGATACCCTATAATTTCGTCTAATTATTCGATACTAAGGTAGACGACATACAAACACGTATTAGTTTCACGGTGCGTCATTGGACCTCCGCTCGTCCGACAACTCTGCATGACACAGAACCAATACTAAAGTTTCAACACTCTGGTATACGCTGTTCACGGTAAAGCGAGCACATTTGAAATCAACATTTGAAAAATATCTCTGCTCCCCACCTGTGTATATTTTAACGGGCACACTGACTGGCATACGCTCAGTTAAGTTGGTAACGACGCAAAGAAAGTAGTTATATGCTTTAACGTTGAATTAAAAGTGTTAGGTAAACATCTGCTTTTACATGAAACTATATATTTTGCTTTATGTTTTTTTAATTCAGTTAAGTGTAAGAATAAGCAAATTTGTAAAACGTTAATTTTTTTTTAGTAATTTCACAGTTTCTCTTGGCCAACGTATGAATAAAGTAATGAGGCCCATGGAAATTTTAATTATATACATGGTGGAAAAATACGCAGTCTGCATACAATTAGCGCCAGCCAATGAATAAATAATTTCTGTTGGAGTTTGTAGAGGACTGTGGAGTCTAGCTTGGTGCCATATTGTAACGCTAAACGGTGGGGTTTCTTTCTACATCTAAATATACATGCGCCGATTACCTGACACTGTGAAATTGATAGAAGCATTATTATGTTACCATCGCGCTATTATTTACCCATACAAGTGTAAAATAAGCAGAAACTGATTTAATTTACACCTGGTACAAATTATTTACTTTTGATAAAACTTTAAGGAGTGGAACAATTTTTTTTTTGTAATTCACTGCCAATATTAGAGAATGTGTATTACAATTACATCATTTCATGCAGTAAGGACGATAAGTTAATAATAGGTGGTCACGATCAAGTGAGCACTGTTGAAATCAATATTTGAAAAAAAATTATTTATAATTACTGCATACATTTTAACGTAAACATTGCCCGCAATGCTCATGGTAAAGTTGGCAGCTAATTTGGAGAAGCAACTCTAAAAAAATTTCTTATAAACTTCCTAAACTGTAATGGAAGTTTTTAAACTATACACAGTATGGTAATAATAACACACATGAAGCTGCAGGTATAGGAATGTTCAGCGTCGTTACCATACAAAGTTGGGAACTTCCCTACGCTTTGTACTGTTTCCTGAGAAAATATAGGAACGCTACAATTAATGTATAAGGGAAAACATTACCATTTCTGCTTTCTCACTAAAAGCGTATACACTGGTATGGTAAATTTCCGAATAATTTCTTAGAATGTAGTTCCAGGTCTGAACGTCTGACTACGTACGATTAAACATTAAGGGCACCTGAAATCCATTATTTCCTTTTAGTTTTGCACACGTTACAATGAAAATAGCTAAATAATAACATATTTGTATTTCTAACAAATTCTTAACATCACTTGGCCGATGCATAGTTTCAAGTTATAGGGTCCATTGTTTTCCCATCCCCGTGTTTAAATGCTCTGAATGTCGTGTATTAGTTCCTGTCCCGTTCCCTGGTTAGTTTTCGTAAGCGCCTTGAACAACGTGATTTATGTGGCAGTTCGTAACCTCCCAATATAACAGATCCATTTACATAACAAAAATACACACACACACATATATATATATATATATATATATATATATGTGTGTGTGTTGTTAACGAAGTGGTGCATTTTATAATTCTTTTTTTCTGTATTTCGACGTTGAATAGTCGCGGGAAGTCTATTTCTACATGTAATTAAAGTTGGTTACAATNATTCTTTTTTTCTGTATTTCGACGTTGAATAGTCGCGGGAAGTCTATTTCTACATGTAATTAAAGTTGGTTACAATCATTTAAAACTTGAAGAAACTTAGGCTATATGTATTTAATTATATTTGCTATATTGTGTAGACATTTTGGAGCTTCTATGGGTGAGTGTTATTATTTACGTGGCTGGCGAGAACAGTTTAATAGTCGATACCTCGGTAAATATTTCGTCAGTTTTTAACAAATAACGCTATGTAATTGCTTTATATTACAACCGTAACATTTATCCTCTACTTTTAATGTGTGTTCACAGTTCCTTGAGGTTTTGTTGAACTTTTCAATATGACCGGGCCAGCATAAATAANCTCTACTTTTAATGTGTGTTCACAGTTCCTTGAGGTTTTGTTGAACTTTTCAATATGACCGGGCCAGCATAAATAATGAGAATTCCGAGCTGTCACGAATGACCTCAATTTCGGTTCAAATTTTAATTCCTCGTTAAATGCATGAATGCAATTTCATGAAATACGTTGTCATCGGTTAGGTATTGTTTATTTGGTATTCTGATGAAATTACGTTCACATCGCTGNCTCTACTTTTAATGTGTGTTCACAGTTCCTTGAGGTTTTGTTGAACTTTTCAATATGACCGGGCCAGCATAAATAGTGAGAATTCCGAGCGGCCACGAATGACCTCAATTTCGGTTCAAATTTTAATTCCTCGTTAAATGCATGAATTCAATTTCATGAAATACGTTGTCATCGGTTAGGTATTGTTTATTTGGTATTCTGATGAAATTACGTTCACATCGCTGNCAATTTCATGAAATACGTTGTCATCGGTTAGGTATTGTTTATTTGGTATTCTGATGAAATTACGTTCACATCGCTGTAGTCATTCTAATATCATGAGCTAAAAGTGATTTGCCCGTAAGAAATGTTATGCCAAACTTTTATGACACTCTGTAAAAAACTAAATTCATCTGGACGGATTTTTATGAAACTTACAATTAGTGATAAATATCATCATGGAAGTATGATGTAAAAATTTGGATTAATTTGGTTAAGCCACCGGGGTTTTACGACAACTATTTTCGCCATTCGTAACGTCATCGTAGCAAAACCGGCCATTTGCTTACACGTAGGGTGCGTAAATGTATAAAATTATTAATTTGGAAGTTATTTGTGCTTCAAGTCACACGCTGTTATCAGTGGGAATTTTGATACGTCGCTAAATATTGCCACAATTGTAATGTATGCAGCGGGCGAATAGTATTCTGTAATATTCTACCNAATTTTGATACGTCGCTAAATATTGCCACAATTGTAATGTATGCAGCGGGCGAATAGTATTCTGTAATATTCTACCTAAATAAATTAACGCTTCTTTTAAATGTTTTAAAGCAAGCCGTTTCCTTAGCTCTGCCCGTAATGTTATTGAAATAATTATATTATCATTTAACGACGATTTAATACATATTTGTCGTAGATGATGGAATAAATACTAATTACTAACTCGGATGGTTTCCCGTGACGGACTAAAATTCTATCTTTCCAAAATAGTAAAAATAANAATTTTGATACGTCGCTAAATATTGCCACAATTGTAATGTATGCAGCGGGCGAATAGTATTCTGTAATATTCTACTTAAATAAATTAACGCTTCTTTTAAATGTTTTAAAGCAAGCCGTTTCCTTAGCTCTGCCCGTAATGTTATTGAAATAATTATATTATCATTTAACGACGATTTAATACATATTTGTCGTAGATGATGCAATAAATACTAATTACTAACTCGGATGGTTTCCCGTGACGGACTAAAATTCTATCTTTCCAAAATAGTAAAAATAACATCAACAGTGTTTGCAAAGATATATTAGTTACTGAAATTATTTTGCAGAAATTCGTCGTTTTCGTGTTATAATTTCAGTTTCAGAGGTATTATTGAAAATGCTTTATTACAGAAAATGTATAATTTACTAGATGTTTAATGCATTTTTATTTAATTTTCAATGTGTATTATTGATAAAAATAAACATGTTCTCGATTTTTACATCAAGCAGATAACACGCAATTAAAATTACGCACAAAAATGTCAAACAAATCGTAAAATTTCGATTTTCTATAATCGTGAATTGTCAGTAATTACTATAAATCCGAAATTATGCCGCTAAAATGAGGAATTTCTGCAAAAGGGGTGAAGCCGAGCTTTAATCTGCTCGTATTTACAGTGTATGCTACAATAGATAATCATATGTTGCATTGCTATCTAACTAAACACAGCGGACGTCTGAACAGCTGATTAAACATACGCAACATGACAATGTTTACATTGAGATACGGCGAAAGGATACACAACGGTCTGAAAGCAGAAAATGAGCAGGGCTATCAAAAGTGCTTACTTTACAATTTGGAAATGTTCGTTTCAAAGAACCGCACATGAGTATGGAAAACCACTTCCACTAAACGCTAAACCTTCTCCACAGCGGTCGAGCCCAGGACCTCTAGAGTGTGAGACAGACACGCTATAGCTTGAACAAGTACACTTGCTGTCAACATTACAGTTTTACATCGGAATATTGAAGTTAACATATGTTCAGCTACGGACAGGCGCGTGTGTGTATACTCACACACACATATACAGGTACAAATTTTTTTTTCCATTGTTTAATTAAAAACAAACTACTTACAAAAATTTTTAATATTTTCTCTTTCAGTGTATTATCTTTTAACATTTACGTTCTTGCTAGTTTTCTGTGCAAAAATTACGCAATAATTTTAACTTCTTTCCTGAAAAAGAATATTAATTTGTTCCCAATTGTTAGGCTGCGGTGGGACAAGGTTTTCTTTCCCGCTTTCAGCCCATCTTAAAGCAAATACTTTTAAGGAAGAACGTGGGGAGAACTCCTGAGCCTAGGACAATTCAAACTCAGACCACAAACACCTGCTATCAAGATCTTGCGATACTCCAGCGTTATGGGGAAACCACCGAGGAGGTTATTTGCAAGACACCAGGCTATCTAAACGGCACTCGCCATGCTTTCTGCATGACTGTGAGTCGAGATTTTGCAAATGCTGATTGTAAACGTTAGTGACTACAGTTGTCGTAGAGTATACGCTTATGAGCTACATATTTTCCAGCAAAGCAAACTTACATTTCAGCAGATTTATTGGCTAAAATGTGGCTGCCATCAGTCTCAATACGGCAATTTCTTTTCAGATTCGATTCCTTATGAAAAAATAAGTNCAGTCTCAATACTGCAATTTCTTTTCAGATTCGATTCCTTATGAAAAAATAAGTATTCAGAATATTTATTCTTTACAAACTTACGAATCTGCGACATTTGTAATTTCTTAGTTTTAGCGCTCTGCAATAGAAAAGGCTTGAAACATTAAAATTAAATTAGATTATACTTATCTCTATTACACTATTACACTAGTCTTATGCTGCCAACTCCTTTAATCAAATTCGATTGACAGCTGTGCGCAAGGAATATGTTTATTTTCATTGGTCAGTAATTGCTGCGAAACAATCATTTTAAGCATATGGAACTTGGGGGGAAATGTGAAACAGTTCTAAAAATGGTGCAAATTTTCTGTTACATTTCATAACGCATTTCAGTTTTCGTTTGAAAACATTTCCGGTGTGCTACTTCCTCGGGCGCAGAGATGCTGATGGGATTTCCGGATATTAGGAACGACTCACGTACGTAACCCCGGAGAGAAGAAAATGTTGTTATTTTCTGTCTCCTTCTTGCAGCTGTTTCTTTACGCAAATGTATGTCCTGTTTATTTAATTTCCGGAGGGAGTTTTTCATCCAGCAATACTCTGTATAGGTTGTTCACTGTAAAGTGAGCACTTTTGAAAGCCTTGCTTAAAATATATTTGTATGCACGTTGTGTATCCGTCCGCCACACGTAAAATTAACTCTTCCATGGGCCTGCTCACTTTATACATGCATCGGTCAAGCGATACTGTAAAATTATCAGAGAAGTAAATCTTTTTACAAAAGTGCACATTCTTATATGCATTAAAAATAGAAAGTAATAGCAATAATCACAGTTTTCACAAATGTTTACGTAACACATCTAACTCATCGTTAAAACATGGAATTACTATACCTCCGTAGTTGCCAACTTTACTGGATGCTTGCCAGTAAGTGTGCCTGTCAAAATATACGCAGGTAGGGGCAGTGAAATGTTTCAAAGTTTGAGTTATAAAGTACTTATTTAACCGTGAACAGCCTTTACTGGTTTCTATTCTACGTAAAGAAGCTTGTTTTGGCGACTTGCATGATTATATTTCCACGCATGCCGCTTTTAATTGTAAGCTTATACAATTTTTTTATATTTTTTCCTCCATTTAGATTAATTGCTTTATAAGAAGACGTGGTAATAATTAATGATAAAATAAATTCGTTCCCAAGATTGATATTCTTTTCTTAATTATTTGAGTAACATATTCGTGGTTAAATGGACATGTTTGTAAGCCTTGCTTAGTTTTCTCTATAGCTTCTTTTTATCCTCTGCAAAATGTAAAAATTGAAATTCGCATAACTAGTGAGTTTTATTTATATGTTATCCAAGCGACACCATGGGAATTTTGTAAAAATAAATGACTTACAAACACTATGTGCTGTTTTAAAAAATATAATCCAAAATCCAAACTTATTTTCAGAGGTCACTAGTTTTAAAAATAGTAATTTTAATGTTACGTTAATACACGACACTATTTTAAGTTATTGGTTGGCAACGTAAGTACTCTAAAATACCCCTTCATTAATGAAATACAGTAGTGGAAGGCAGATAATTTCCGCAAAAATAGTTGTTACCATAAGGTATTTGACGTATATTTATCGATGAATAAATTACATGTCTGAATTTACAACTATGGTTGCCTTGGTGCAACGCCCTCAGGCCAACCAATCTGGAGCAAACATCTACGTAAATTTATGAACTGAGTAGCTACTGCCTGCGCGGGTAGGCAACACGTCTAGCACTAGCGCCACCCAAGGCTACTGTGTACAGTTTGATTAGTTAAGTCAAGCCTTGTGGTAAAGCAGCAAAGTACATGCCGGTTATCATCACGATAGGTATCACGTCACAAACACCGCTCTAACTTTTTTTACTATTGGTGAAGGTTTTCTATGTTGTGTTGACATACTGCAGCGTTTAACGTGGCCGGAACATACAGAAATGCTGCTGGTATTCGGGACGGCAGAGAGATATGGACTAGATGAGCAACAAATACACTGGAACGGCTTCCCGAATAGACTGCTGTCACACCACACCACGTTTGTGCCTGCGAAGCGACGTTTGAGAGTGGCACGGCCGATTGACGTGGCAGATGGGCGGTGAGAACAGCAAGGTTGGTAGAGGACATATATAGGCATGTTGAGAACAATCTGTGTACCAGTAGTCCTCGTGTTATAGAACTAATACTCAACCCAAACAGCTGCACCGCGAACAATTGCTACATTATTTCCGTACACAGCACGTGGACACTGTGGGTCCTGCTGGTTATCCCCGACGTCTGGAGCTTGCCTCGTGGTTTCTGTAACAACACACCCTGATTTTGATACTTATGTTCTGTCCATAGATGATGCTCTCTTTATACGTGATTGTGTACTGACCAGTCGCAATAATCACGCGTGAGCAGACGTGACTCGTCATAACACATTCCACGCGGTTATCGGCAGTGATAAGTGTCCACGTGAGGGCGGGTATAAAAAATAACTTGTTGGTTGGGTCCTACCTATTTCTACATCGTTTCGCATGCCAAATGTACATCGTGTTCCCATCTTACCGAGGTTACTTGAAGTGTTGCCGTGACAAACAAGTGTAGGTACATGGTTCTAGCATGACGGTGCGCCACCTCCTGAATCATGTATTCCCTGCACGATGTATAGGCCATGGAGGTCCTTTCCCTTGATCTCCACGATGTCCCGATCAGAGTGCACTGAACTTTTCTTGTGGTGGTACATGCGCAGCCTCGTGTACGAGACCGCGGTGGGATCTGAAGAGGACCTCGTCGCACGCATCGTTGCGACAGCCGAGTCCATTCAGGACACGAATGGTGTTTCCCAGCGTGCCCGAAAACCGTTGTACGATGTGAACTCTGTGTCGAACATGGGTAGATAACATCGATCCTTTTCTGAACATGCATTTTTTATATGTATTTGCAGTAAAACCGATGTTATGAAATGCCACTGCTGTGCATATATTTGATATGTGCTACCAGCCACCCTCGCAGTGAGATTCGTACTAATGTCATTCCTCATCAGAGGGGCCTCGGTGGCTGAGCGATTTTCCGGCTCAACTCCCACCAAGGCGAACCGGGTTCAATCCCCGATCGGGTCACTCCCGGATTTTCGCATTTGGGAATCGTACCGGACGTTGCCGCTGGTAGGCGGGTTTTCTCGGGGATCTCCCGTTTACTCCGTCCTTTCATTCCGGCGCTGCTCCATATTCACCTCAATCACCGTCATCGGCTCTCAAGACCTCGCTCTTAAGAGCCGCCCAAATATCTTCACTCTCTCCATTCTCACCTCATTTCACCCTCATCGGCTTACTAGACCTCGTTGTTAAGAGCCGTACAAATAGCTCAACTCAACTCATTCCTCAGCGCTGTTGCACCACGTGCTCCAGTGTTCAATGGCCCACAGAGTGCACAGCATCCTAGGATGTCGCTAGTGTCAGACGTGTTGCCTACCCACGCAGGCAGTAACTCCACACTTCTGAACTTTACTTCGCAGTTTGCTCGAGAACAGTTGGTCTGAGTTTTGCACGGAGGTGCGAAATCAGTTGTTAATTTAGACGAGTAGTTCATCGGCACATGAAAACACTTGTCTCGTGATTTCTACGTACAATTACTTTTGCGCAACAATATCTTGGATATTAATAATTAACTGACGAAGGGCGATATTTTCGCGAGCTAAATTTTAAGAGGTTTCGGATCTGAAGTCAACACAAAATTTTGCAAAGCCTGTTCACTTCATATCTAAAATTTTCTGATATTTTTACATATCAACATTTACAATCTCAAATTTCAAAAATTCTAATCTCCCGTAATATCTCTCTTTAGGAAAAGTGTTACAAACAGTCTCGCAAATTTGGTTGGTCGAATTCAGCCTCATTCTGTATAATAAAGGTGTTAAGCTAAACAGAAAAATGTAACGTGTGCCAGTATGCTGACTTACCGTTAGGAACGTTCCATATTTGAATCTGGATGGAATATTTTTTCTTCCCGTCACTTTGTGAAAGCAATTGTGAAAATTTGTCTATTTTTATCAATTGTTAACTTATGTACATAAATATATTTTTTCTTTAGGAGCTAGTTTACACAATACGCTAGACCTTGGTCCATTCGACACTCTCTATAGTTTTAAAAGCCAATAGTAAATAATTATAAATGTTATGGCTCCGTACCTTTATTCTATGCGGCCAAGTTGAACTGGAGAATAACTTCTGAAGATGACAGTACTTCTAGAAGATGTACAGGCCTGTGAAGTATAGTCTGGAGTCGTAATTATTAGTTCGGACACCTGAAATTCGCGAGGAGATTTCATGATTACCTTTATTTCGAAACATTTGAGCTCAGATCCACTTTCGTGATTGTTTGTTATTTGTTATTACGCGCCCTTAAATGTACCCACAATAGCAATAGCCGCAAAAATTACACATTGTAGACTCTTCCAACTTCACGCAGAAAATTTTTTTCTTATTTACAGTCAAGAAGAAAATATTTTAATTAATTATTGGTATGCAAAGAATCATGTTGTCTTATGTACACGCTATATTTTAATTTATATAAATATCGTTTTTGGTTATTTTAAACGACTTTTTCTAAAAAAATTTGTTCGGTACTTTTTTTAATTAGTTCATCAAGGNTACACGCTATATTTTAATTTATATAAATATCGTTTTTGGTTATTTTAAACGACTTTTTCTAAAAAATTTTGTTCGGTACTTTTTTTAATTAGTTCATCAAGGGCACTGCTACAATATTAGTAAAATATTTCTCGCTTTAGTCCCCATAAAGTTCCTGAGAAAAAAATTACTATAGCGAAGACACTGCGGACCTTACAATACAGAAATGAAAGGAGTATGAAATGCAGGGGCGACATGCTGCGAGCCAGAGAAGAAATAAGGGGGAGGGTTCTCGATAGCTACTGTAGTGTCGCTGCTCTTGACAGTGAAACCCGCAGATTGACAGACCACTCGCAACATACCGCCGCGCGAAAGTAGAAACTTTCTNTGCAGGGGCAACATGCTGCAAGCCAGAGAAGAAATAAGGGGGAGGGTTCTCGATAGCTACTGTAGTGTCGCTGCTGTTGACAGTGAAACCCGCAGATTGACAGACCACTCGCAACATACCGCCGCGCACGAGTAGAAACTTTCTGCGTGAGATGCATCCTCTTAACGCAGCTCTCAAGTGCGAGACGGGCCGAGTGAAAGGATTTGGTTTCACATGTTACATTATGATAGGCGAGTCTCGTCCTCATTTCACAATACCACTTTCAAACAAAAAACAATTCGTCCAGCTTTGTCGGGGTCGCATTTATACAAAAAAAAACATTAATGTAAATTTTTTAATAGCTTTAAAATAAGTTAGGATTCATAAACTTAACAAAAACACATAAGAGCATTTCTTATTAAAGTGCTACTACTTTCTCTCGTGCAGCTTGGTTCTTCTCTTCAAAGGGAAAGAAGTGTTTCTTGTTTGAAGGCGATACTGTGAAAGGTAGCTGAAACACGTTTAAAACCCTATACGTTTTCTCGGCCGGTCCTACACTAAACAGCGCCCATAAAGTCTACCCGCCAATCACCGATGCTCACTATCGAAAAAAATCTCATTATTGGCCCAGTAGACGAAATAAACATCTCACATAGCCACATTGCCAGTTACCTAGAGAAAGCTGCAGATGTGTAAACTGCATATTGAAATTTAGCATGCGCGTAAATCTTTTCGCAAAAATAAGGCATTATTTATTAAAAATCTTAAGTTCTCTACTCTATGCCCACATAAAATCCATAGCTAATATCAGTATGAATATTTCGTGTTCATGTTCGCTGTCATTATAAGAGAAAAAATAATTTTGAAAATATATTTTTGATAATGCGTTTTTTTAATTGGCATATAAATTATTTACGTGACTTTCCATGTGATTTTAAATTATATATGTAATCGAATAAATATTTTTGAACTACATGTAGCATTTCGTAAATATAGTGAGAGCAGTCTTATGTAACGCTATAACGCAGTGTCTCTTGGTTCGCACGTGAAGATGACAATATCCCTTAAACCTGAAATAAATTAAAAAAGGAAGTAATTATGAGTTTAAAAAAACTTAAATACTAGCCCTATCAACCGAACATAAATCTCGTAAACAAACTGGCATTTACAACACGAATTTGGTTTTAGAAACTAACCGTCAACACGGAGAATATTCAGCGGATAAGCTTCAAGTTCAAAGTTCGCTTAATCTGGAGCTGAAGTAGTTCTTTTCTTTTTCCATAGACTATAGGGAGTATATGTTCACATTTTGTGGATCAAGTTGGGCTGCGACTTCTTNGAAGTTGGGCTGCGAGTTCTTTCACGTCTTCTCGTTGGATGTAAAATATATTAGTTCACCTTTTAAGTTCCTCCCCCTCTTCACCCCTTCCCATTATATTCACTAGTTCGGCACTGTGGCATACAAGCGGGCAAGTTAATAAGCCCAGTGAAATGAAATAAGATATTCTCGGGCAGATGTGTGAAGTCTGCTGAATGGCTTTGGCGAGAGGCTGGCGAGGGGAAGGGGGGGGGGCGGAAATTAGGGCGTGACCCACCGTAGTTTCCAATTTGTGACGTCATGCCGGGGGCTGTATTACNAACCTGGGCAATCTGTTACAGGTCCGGCGCGCACACACTCTCACACACACACCTTGAATGTCCGCTGTCTTTCTTTGTCGGTGCGCTCCATGAAAAGGTTTTTGGTGTGGGAAACTGCGGAGAGAAGGGCAGTGTAATTTCCCGTCGTACGAAGTAGCTGCTAGGAAGCTGGGCCGCAGAGCAGCAGGTACACAGAGGCGAAATGGCGTGGCAGTTCCTTTGATGTGGGCGTACCAGCTCCCTAATTGGCTGTGCTGAGACTCTGCGAACGGGCCTTGCGTCTGATTGGATACTGCAATCTGCGAAATGTTTCTTATTGGTTGGGCTAACGGCTAGCATGCAAGTCGTCCTGGGCGCTGATTGGCGAACGGCCTTCCAACAAGTTACCATAGCTAGTGATGCCTTTTTGCTGGCGTGTGCGGCAGGTGTGCGCGGTATAAGCGGCTGTTTCACCTCTGTATTCTTATACATTCTGTGCTAGGGCAACATCGCCGTTTTACGGATTACATATCCACGTCACATACCATTGGGAAGTAAACCTCGCTGCGTACAACACCGGTTAAATAAAACCTCTCTGTGCAACATGTAACCTTTACAATCGTAGGCATAGATACTCAGTGGGTCCAGACAGTGTAAGACGTGACAATAAAGAAGTTTGAAACATATTGGGTTATTACTTACATGGGACAGATTTATAGCAAGCATNAGTGTAAGACGTGACAATAAAGAAGTTTGAAACATATTGGGTTATTACTTACATGGGACAGATTTATAGCAAGCATGGCATTCGCTTACGGTCAATATGTTGAGATGGCGAGAATGTGTTAGATTCCACATATCGGCGAATATTTTTGAATGCAAGTTAAGAGATGACGTTTTGATATATCTTTAGATGTAGCTAAATGAGAAGGCAATTCTCAATTGGACTAGGGAATATTTCAAGAATATTGTAAGGATTATCGCTTTTTGGCATTTGGAAACTGAATTTTTCCCATACATTAAACCAACAGTTTTTAAATGAGACCTCCATAAAATAAAGTGTTAATGCATAGTGACATTAAAATTTTTTCTTACCTCGGCAAGTGAACAGAGCATCGAAGCGGTGTGGGGGCCGTGGTGGTGTAGTGGTCAGACTACCCACCTCCCACATAAATGAACTGGGTTCGATTCCCGGCAGGGCCTCTCCCGGATTTTTGCACGCGGGAATCGTGCCGTACTATGCCAATGTTTGGCGGGTTTTCTCAGGGGATCTCCTTTTTCTCCTGTCTTTGCATTCCGGCGCTACTCATCGGCTCTCAAGAACACTCCACTCCACTCCAATCAAAGTGGTGCACCGTCGGCAGTCAGCGAACATGGCTTTCTCCTTCGGGCATGAAGGTTTCACTTAGTACCGGCGTTCCTCGCTGACTTACATTAGCGCTCGGTGCCTGCCCGTGACCTCTTTATTGCCTGAGGACATTATCGCCAATCATCCACCTCTGCTGACTCGCCTGCGTCACGCTACGACGATGCCTGTGTGTAGTCCATTCACGGTTACTTCTAACTTTTCTAAAGCGCTGCTTAATTTTCTGCTTCCACAATGTTCATCTGCCTCACGCAAAGAAAGCTTAACCGAATCTAGTAAATTACACCAAAGGGACAACGCATCGCATTCGTGTACACTCAGTGTAAAAATATTTTGCATAAGAACTATTTCTTACTATGAATTACCAACACACCTGTTTTTATTCATATTAATAATAAATGAAAAATTATAATTTATTGACAAAATGTAATTAAAAGTTCAATTTAACTAAAATAACAAATTGGCACTTCTAAGTTAACAAAAGTATAAAACGCTTGTGGTACATGGAAAATTTAGTAAACAACCAAATGCGTCGTACATAGGGTGATTTTTCAAAGGTTCGATTCAAAACGTGTGATGAAACCGCGAATATACTATATTATCTTGTTGCCAGACAATGCGCTCCAAAACTGGCAACGGTACAAGAGGTGTCGAAGAAGTGACATTCCTTCCCTTCAGTCACAGAATACTTGAGAATACAGAGGTGAAACTGCCTCGTATTCTGCCATATATAACTGCACACGCCAGTAAAACGCCTGTCACTGGCTATTAACATGTCGGAACACCGTTACCCAATCAGTGCCTGGTAACTTGCTCGCTGCTCTGCATGCAAGAGAATAAGGAGTATTTTGCAGCAAGCAGTAGCAAATCAGACACAATGCCCATTTCCAGAGCCTCGAGTTTGCCCACATCAAAGGGACCACGACGCCATTTCGTCTCCGATAAATGTTCTATTCTGGAGGGATGAATGGCGCGGGGTTGTGTTTAGTGATGAGAGCAGACACTGCCTTGGCGCCATTGACGGTCGTTTGCGAGCGCGGCGTCGACCAGGAGAGCGGCAACAACCAGAGTGTATACGGCAGCGACATACAGGACCAACTCCTGGCATCATGGCTTGGAGAGCAATACCCTACAATGACCGTGCGCCTCTGGTGCTTGTTGAGGGAACACTAAACAGTGAACGCTACATCCAGAATATCATCATCCAGCCCATTTTGTTGCCGTTCCTACAACGCCAAGAAGATGTCCTCTTCCAGCAGGACAACGCCCGTGCACACACGTCTAGTGTTACCCAGCGCGCTCTAGATGATGTTCGTCAACTCCCCTAGCCAGCACGATCGCCCGACCTGTCCCCCATTGAACATGTGTGGGACATGATGGGACGGCGTTTGGTGCGGTCTGCAATACCGGCAAAAAACCTCCACCAATTGCAACAACAGGTCGAATTAACGTGGAACACTATTCCCCAAGATGACATCCGACACCTTTATTATCGTCTCTAAGCACGACTTCAGGACTGCAACGTCGCTAAAGGAGGTTACGCAAGATACTGACATTGTTGTTCAAGACACTGTGCAGCCTCTGTCCATAGGTGTACGACCCTGTAAACCACCTGTATAATTAATCAATAAATCCTTAATTCATTGGGACCATTGCCTCCGGGTGTTCATATTCAATTTTCCACCAGTATACTGTGATTAGGGTGGGCAGTCCAGTGTGTAAACTCTATTAATTTTGGGGCTTTCGAAAATAATTTTTATAACAGTTACAATTATTAATCACGGTAAAAAAAAACTTTGGCAACACTTGTGTATGAGGAAAAGAGTCGCTGGCTGCTGAACCATGCCTGAAAGTATACTCTAGGATACTTGGAATATTTCCTGGCTAGATACTTTTATGATTACTCTATACAAAATAATTATTTTGTTTCTTTTGAAATGTGTGTAAAATGATGGTGCCAAATACAACTGTAACTGTTTATTAAGCAATTCCTTAAAATAAGAAATTAGTGAAAATCTGAATTTTTTTTT
>NQII01012535.1:11619-22324 GCA_002778355.1 Clitarchus hookeri
GCTCCAGCCGTGCTTACAGTTCTGACACGGCTCAAACCAGAAGCAAAGTGTAAAACGACAACGGCAGGAAAAAAAAACCGCAATTTTATTTTGAACAACCTCTACGGGAGGCAAGGAATGACCAGCTCAGCAAAGGAAGTTAACCAGTATTATTTTTAATATTGTCGATTTGATTTTTAAAATAAAGATTCGAAAAAAAAAGTACTCTTTGTAAATTAACATATATAACGTAAACTCTTACTGACATACTCCCAGTACAGCTGACAACGATGTGTGGGAAGCAGCTAAGTGCCTTAATGGTGTTGCTAGTCACCGTTTACTTATTCCTCGCATCAAAAATTGTTATATAGTAAAGTTTTTGCATAATGGCATGAAGGAATCTGCTAATTAATCATACTACTGCTCCGCAAAAAAAAAAATGCGTTTGCTATTTGCTATCCACCTCACACGAATTACCGTAAACTGTAAAATATATTTATTTTAGGCTAACAACAAATATTACAGTATTCTCAAGAATGGCACTGCGCAATAAACAATCACGATCGCAATCTAGTTTCAGGCTATTCCTCTACATCATGCCAACAAAGCTTAACTAAGTCTATAAAGTTACATCAGAAAGGGCAACGCACCGTATTTGTGCGCACTCAGCTTAAAAATACTTTACATAAGAACTATTTTCACCTATTTTCTCCCTTTTTTATTCTTAATAACTAAGAATTAAATATTACAATTTATAAATAAAAAAGTTTAAATCAACACTAACCAAGATACTTTTATGTTAACATAATTTTAAAACGCTATTGATAGGCGCTATTCTCGGTAAAGTGAGCACTTCTAAAAACCCTCTCATTTGGAATAATAGTCAATAAATATATTTTATTTTAGCATTACACGTTAACTTCTGAGTGTGGTTGAATATACACGCTGTGTTTATTACTTACATGGCAATTTTTATTTTTAAAAGCCGGTTAAAAGATTTAAAACGGCTGAAAGAAAAAAGTAGCTTTAGGGCCTCAAAAGTGCTTACTTTACCGTGAACAGCCTATAGGTACATGGCATATTAAGTGAAAAAACCAAATACGTCAAACACAGGGTGATTTTTCAAAGGTTAGATTCAAAAAAGTATGAAGATACGGCGGATAGACTATATCGCTGTTGCGGTCAGAAATCATGTTCGTCTTTATTCTCCCCAGATTATCGACAGCTGTAACAAAAACATAACTGAAGCCACTAAACTGACATGAAGGTACTGCACTGTAGATAGAAAAAAGAGGTATAGGTGGAAATAACGTTTTTAAGGGGCCGCGGGACATAGATCAACTCCGAATACGTTAATTGCAGCCCACAAGTTTTTAGAAACAATCCTAGAAAAACTGATAAAGGGCAACACAGATAACGTTTTTGCCACTTTTGGGATAAACTACACTCTAAAAAAATCGTTACAAAGTTTTCTGTGTAGCACAGAAAACTTATCTTTGTGGCTGTTTTCTTTTCAGTAACATGCTATTGATTTAATTCAAATAAAATATTACAGAAACATAGGTTTTCTGTTAAGAAATGTTTTCTTTATACATTTTTGTTTTGTGAAAATGTTAGCTTGTTTTATAGCAAATAAACGAACATTCTTTGAACTGCTTTTGTTCACAGTAAAGAAATATTATTTCGTACCAGACGTAACGGTTTAGCGATATTAAATGTTTTCTGTCGCGCATTACAGTTTTCAGAGCGTAACTGTCGTCCCAAAGCCTACATTCACAAACCAAACATGTTGTTCTGCAGTTACAAAATTGTAACTGAACAAATCTAGTGTCCTGCAGATGTTTAATGTCGTTCTGAAATTCACTGATTCTTTAAATCACTAACCTCAATTTTCCTTAACGGGCTAAATTGCATTTTGGCTTATCTTACCACCTGACATAACCTACCCATCAAAAATATTCTGGTCGTTAGGTGAAGGGTGTTAGGTTTGAAACGTGGTGGGTTTCGGGTTCGAGTCTCGGAACCCTAATCTTTATATTTTTTTGTGGATATAATTTTGAAAGATTTTTTTTATTTTATTTAATATTCACAGTTGTTTTTTTAGACCACAAGTGTTACTTACAGTGCAACTGGCTTCACCACAAAAAAAGACGTCTGCTAAACTGTTGTAATGACAATGCAAGGAAGGTGATCATAGTAATTATTATATAGATCAAACATATGTTCGTGGCAAGCCTACTTCGCAGAGGTTCATATTAAATTAAAAACCTTTTTCTTTGCAGCCACAAATCATGTGTTGCAGTAAATAAAGCGTTTGTACAATGCATGTGACAATTTTGCTACACTTATTTAACATAATATCTTGCTACGCAATAATGACACACAAGAATTTACTGCACCAGTAATAGCTCGGCATAAACACACCACTCTGGCTAAATATTTCCTCGCGAAATTATTAAAAAAAATTCCGTAACTTTGCTTTTCCTTAGTTTTTCTTTATTATCTTTTATAAAATTGTAAAACACGATTATCCTTTATAGCGTTCGCGTATGCCCCATCACGCACAGCTCTCAACGCTGAGTGTGGAAAACAGCACTGAGGCCTGCTACCTCTCCGACGCAAAAGAAGAAGTGAAACTTGGGTACTCCTCGTCCACACAAGCGTGGGCGAGTGTATTACGTCGTTTGATTGCGTATCGATTTATTCTTATGTATTCCGGACGCCATAAATTTAAGTGCCCTGCCACTTTGGTCTTCGGTTTCCTTGGAGACGGTAAAGATCGAAGAGCCTCCTAATGGCTCCGCAGTCGTTTCTTGCGGCTGCCTTATAACAACTCCCCACGAAGAGCAGCTGGCTTTGTAAGACTCGACATGGCGTGGAAATATTTATGCCTCATCACACAGACACTTTATAAAAAAAAAAAAAAAGCTATCCAGATACATTAAACGGTAAATGACGGAGAGAGAAAAAGAAAGAGAGAAGAAGCGAGGCGAAACAACACTTTTGAGTTCTGGCGAGATAATATTACGTCGTCTGGATTCAACAGTTCTGCATACCATACCTGCAGTCACGAAGTTTAAAAGGGGAATCATTGTTAAATAAATTCCTTCTCAATGAATAAATTTCAAAGATAAATGTTTCAAACAGAAAAAAATATTCAAAGCAACTTTCTCAGAGAATACTGCCACGTTAAGAATATATGTATATGTATATATATGTATATATATATATATATATATTCATTAATAATATGTTTTTTGTAAAATGTAAATTACAATNCATTAATAACGTTTTTTGTAAATTTCAATATTAAATGTTATATATATACACATATATATAGTAGTGGTGTTACGGCGAGTCATGGACAATGTACTTAAATGGGAGCGTGCGGCTGGCCGGCTTCGGCTCGACAGACGAGCTCGGCAATCTTCGGCTCGACTCAGGGGGTGCTCGGATGCCATCGACTCGAGCTTGTCGAACGTTCCCGAAGGTGGTTCGGCAGTTACGCCCACTAATTTTTCAAGCATATGTTTGTTTCTGGTAGCCATATTGGTTTTATAGGCATAGGGTATGTCCGATTAAAAAAAAATATTTTAATTATAAATTATTTATTTTTTTATATTGTACCGAAATTATACATAGAGTATTGCGGAAACATTCAAAAGTCTCTGACTCAATTGCTACATTTCCAGTCCCCTCTCTTGAATACTGATTAATACACGATGTCAGAATCCCAGAATCTGCAAATTATTTACTACCTCGACTGTTTTGTAGGTATAAATATGCTACTCAGATTTTTTTCATGAATGTGTGTATATATATAGAGTTATGAATAAACCAAGCCCATCATACTAACAGCAACCACATGCACAAGTATGTTATAGTCATAGTATGAATCAGCATCTACCAACACTCTTATAAACCTAATTGGCGTTAATTTAGATGCCAATACTGCCAGGCTCTGGAGACTTGGGATGTACGAGGGTGATAAACAGTCTTAACTTTCGTGCTCTTCTTGACCATCAATCCACCAATCATTCCACCGATATTTGGAGCATTCCATTAATCTTCCAATCTTTCCATCAATATTTCACAATCTTCGCCAATCTGGAACCAATCCTCAGCAATCTTTCCTTCAATCTTTCAACCTTCCCATGAATCTTCCATTCTTTTGCAATATTTACATCAATCTTTCGCATAGAGCACGAAAGTTAAGACTCTTTATCACCCTCGTACAGCCCAACTCTCCAGAGCCTGGCAGTATTGGCATTTAAATTAACGCCAATTAAGCCTATAAAAGTGTTGGTAGACGCTAAGCCATACCATGATTATAACATACTCCTGCATGTGGTTGCTATTAGTATGATGGGCTTGGTTTGGTCATAACTATATAAACACACACATTCATTAAAAAAATCTGAGTAGCATATTTATACCTACAAAACAGTCGAGGTAGTGAATAATTTGCAGATTCTGGCATCATATATATATATATATATATATATACATATATATATACATATATATATATCAGTATTCAAGAGAGGGTACAGGAAATGTAGTAATTGAATGAAAGACTTTTGCATGTTTCTGCAATACTCTTTGTATAATTTCGGAACAATAAAAAAAAAATTAAATAATTTAAAATTAAAAATATTTTTCAAAATCGGATGATATATACAGATTTACGATTTGACATACCATATACCTATAAAACCAACATGGCTACCAGAAACTTACTAATGTTTGAAGAATTAGTGGGTATAACTGCCGAGCACCTTCGGGTACGTTCGACAAAACCCGAGTCGACGGCTTCCGAGCACCCCCCGAGTCGATCCGAAGATTGCCGAGCTCGTCCAAGTTAAGTCGAAGCCTCCCAACCGCCCAGTCACACAGCTCTCATTTAAATACATTGTCCAAGACTCGCCATAATACCACTACTTACACTAAACGCAAAAATTTGGTCAGTTTTCTTACCGTGCCAGTATGACTTGTAACGAAGAATATATTTTATTGAGTTAGCTTAAAAATTGATGCATTGAGAAGGAATTTATTTCACGCTGCTTCCTATTTAAATTCCGTGTCTGCATCCTTGGTAGACGAGCCCTTAAAAGGAGTTTGCCGTGATATTACAACGTCTGAATTTCTTGAAGATATCGGCGACAGCAGTTGTCATGACGTTCGTTCACTGCAACGAAATAACACGTCCGCAGATTTCAGGGTGTAAATTACCCAAATTAATATAATGCATTGCGCACAATGTTACGTAAGAAATAATATTACTTTGTGACATTGATAATACGCCATCATTTTGACTGATCGCCCGCTAGTATTGAACGTTGCACAGTACAGTGTAGCGTACGGTGTATTGTGGACCAATTGGACAATGGTAAGTGGGAATACAGAGACCAACAGAACTAGAACTCATACTGCGGTGATTATAGCTGTCCCATTTATATGTTGTCTAGAATAAGTGCAAATCGGTTACGCGCCCAAACCGTCAATGCCATAATAAGTAGTAATAATAATAATTAACTCTTCTACTCCCCTCTTGGTCAAGCCATGCCGAAGATCATTAACATTTTCATTTCATTCCCATTTCTTATTCTTTCCTCTTCGTGACAAATTAAAACTAATTTCCTTATACATATTATCCTATCTTCTTCATTTATGTAACTACTGACAACGTTCATAAAATTAATTATTTTTTTTTTTAATTTGAATACAATTCAATAAAATATTAAAACTATAAACGAGCATGGGAATCTTATGGGAGGTCTTAAACGGATGGTAGCATTAACTCTTGGATGTATAATATTTCTTTAACTATTTTACATTATACAGATATATGTCATAATCAAATGATTTCATTCAATCAAATAACATTTATTAAAATGAAATACATCCACGGTTTTTGCAGGGAGCCACAATGCCATAGCTGGCCACACAGTCTCTGCAAACTATATCTGCGGACAAACATCTACAGTAGATACTAGCCAATATTTACACATATCAGACCTCGCCCACACGCGAATCGCATCGAGACTGCGAGCTATCCAACTCAGGGTGGCTAGCAGTATACTTATAGCAAAATTCCCTGGCATTTACCTGACTTTTCCAGGTATCCTGTTATATTTCCCTGACCAACTTACGCGGCAAATATTACAAATATTTTTATTCTTTTCTTAAAATAAATTACAATATTTTTATGGGTGACAATTAGCAATACCACAGCCCTCATTTATGGATGTTTTCCTATGCAAAAATAAATATTTATAAAAACTAAGTAATTACGTACATGGGTACAAATATGGCAAATGGATAAAGGTGGCACAGAGGTTAAATACTAGCAATGTCAGAACCTGAAAAGGTCACAGTACAAAGACAAGAGATAATACAATGTATCAATTCAGTTAGAACCACTAAAAGTGTTAAAATTATTATTTTAGTAAAATAAAAGAATTAAACTAAAAAATATGTGTAATATTAGTTTCCAATAAAAAACGACAACAACATTGTCCCAAGGCTAGTAAATCTTCCTATGAATGTGGAATAAACCAAGCAAGAGTACATTTCATAAGTGGCATGTAGCAGAAGTGCTAGAATATAATATATAATTTCTTATTTCATACATTTTAAACTATTTTATCTAAATTCCCTGACTTCACAACAAATTTCCCTAATATTTCTCTGACTTTTCCCGGTTTTCCCTGGTGCTAGCCACCCTGCAATTTGACCATGGATTTCGTTCTATATCTCTAAATAAATGGATAAATTGCAACAGGCCTTCCGTCAAGTCGTTTTGATAACAAACTTCACAAAAGTAGAGTAAAAAAATGCAGTTAATATTTTCAGAAACCACTTTGTTGTACTAGTGACTAGAATTATTTTTATTCTGGTATATAGGTAAAAACAATTGAAAGAAGCAACAGTTTCCGCTAAATATAATTATTACAAATTATATATATATAACACATTTAGTATAACATAAACATAAATAACATATATTTTAATGTTTGATGTTCAACTGTGGCAAATATATTACCCGTGGCTTGTGAAAGGTTTTAATTTAAATATTGATGCACTGGAAAGCTATCTAATGGTAAGTTTTTTTTCTTAAACTAAGTTTTCAGTTGAAATCAGGGTTTAACATCACATTTTTATGCATAGGAAAGCTCCATGATCAAGACTCCGAACCACACTAAAACTCACTCAACAATGCTCATACATTGAGTAATATCGGATATAGGGTACGAACCATTACAGGTAAAACCTCATTCCCACGTGAGTGCGTATTGCAAATATAGCCTACGTACTAATGTTTTTTTTTTAAATATGTCTACACTGAATGAACCCTTCACACGTTCCGGCCGATAAAACCAAGTTAATTGTAAATAAGTTTATATAAAGTACGTCATAACTTATGATTGTGTACTAATGACTAACTAACGCAGCTGATAGAGATGTTTCAAGTGTAAAAAACTTGGCACACAAGATCTTGAGAAAAACGCCAAAAGAAGAACGGCGCACGTTATAAGTAAACAAGAACACTCGGTAAGCGTGCGACTTCCTTGACTGAGGACACGTTTCTATGTGCCGGAAAAAGAGTTTCCCTAGGCTCTAGTACAGGCAAACCTTGTGATGCTACAGCCGAACATCGAGCGAGGTGCTTTCACCAAGCGCTGTGTGACCGATGTTGGCCTGGCAAAGTCAAGGAGGCCTCCGCACATAGGGGTATTTGATACTAAAAGTTGGCCAAAAATGTTTTTGAAATTGTATGGTCATAAAATTGTCTGTATAGTTGGTTTTTGTGTTATAATAGTAAATAAAACTAGATATGACCACAAAACAGAACTTTATTTACACAAAAATATTAATATAATAATCATTATAAAAATTATTCAGATTCATCACTAAAATCATCTTTATCAGATTCTTCGCGTCCGTGATCGCTTTCTTGTGATAATGTCGCTGCATATCCTGACGGAAGGAGAAGTTGCATGGTTTCATTGGAAAAAGGTTTTGTTTTTTTTCTTGGTAACGGGCGGATACTCGTCAATAGAGGGTCCGAGCTCAACAGTAATCTATTTATAATATCGTTGTTACACGCCTCCCGTGAAAATTTTCTTGCAAATCCTTGCCGATATGAGCGGAAGTGCTTATTTCGGGCTTCAGCAGCCTCCTCTGAGAGTTGCCCGATTGGCAATAAGGCATGCGAAATGATCTCCGCACCATGCACTAAAATTTTGTGAACTGTTGGTGTCATTGGGTGCCAGTTGTATAAACTGATATATAATTCAGCTGTTTCGAGAGCGTATTTTTCGAATTTGTCGACATTAATTTCATATCCACTTGATATGGCCTCTAATATAATCTTAAATCGGTGAATTAAGGTTTCGTCAACTCCGGTAATTTTGCTTGTCAATTTTGGGTCTTGGAAAAATCTCCTAGCCGAATTACCATCATTGGTATTTCCGAATCCTGCTTTCGGAATATCTACTAAGAGACCCATTTCCTCTCTAAAATGACATTAAATTTTTTTTTTGTGTCCGTAACTATTCTTTTGTCTCCTTCAGATCTTGCTTGCCACTTTCCAGTTGGAATCTTGTACGCTAAGTGAAGGATGGACTCAAATAATCGTATTTTTGCATGCAGAACAGAAATCCCAAATTGTAGTGACTCTATGTTCACATTTTTCTTCTTCGATAGGTCGTTAAAATCTTTTGATGTCGTTCCGCATAAGTAACACCGCATTGTAGACGCTGTATTTGTTGCGGCATTGCATATTTTCCCATCTACCATGGTAAATAATAGCGTCTGTTTAACCATACACTCAGATCCACTGGCCAACAGCACTCTTGTTTTTTGTAGGTTTTTTATTTGATTTTCTATATATTGGATTTCATCTTTGGTCACATCCGTTGTCTCATGAATAAACCTTATTCTTATCGGTCTGCAATATCTGGGGGAGGATGGCACTGGGTTCTGCCATAGTGCTTTACTTTCATCATCATTGTTAACGATTAATCTGAGAGGTACAAAACAGCTTTGAAAAATATTAGCATCAGAATATGTTGAATTTTCAAATTTCTGTTTAAATTGGCTTTGCTGTGAACCATCACATCCCCATTTGCAAATCAGTTCTAGATGGCATCGGTCTTCTTCTTTGCACCCTTCAATAACTTCCTCCAGGTACTCGCATAAGCGGGAGCAAGTGTGGTCCAACACATCTTGTAGTTTTACTTCAGCACATGTGGATGTTACACGAAATGCCTCTGGTTTCGGATAACATAGTTTTTTTGCCTTTTGTAGAATCGAGTAACATGGAAAGCGCTGTTTGTCCATTTTTCTCACAATATTGTATTGTCTTCTTGTAAAATCGCCTTCCACGAACATAGAAAGAGCTTCAGTTGGTGAGAGTTGCGGTGTGTGCTGTGCTTTTGCAATAGACTTGCGGAACTTAGATGCCCTTGTTGGCGTTTTTGTTATATCTTTTATAATATCGGAAGCATCTTTGTTTCCAGCGGCTCTCAGACTCATTTGTGTTGCATATGTTAATTGGTCTGCATCTATTTGCTGTCGTAAATCTTCGGTTTTCCTCCTTTTGGTCCGCTCACTAGATTCTGAGAAAGATTTGTTTGGCCGACCGCGACCACCAGTTCGCACTAAAGATGACGCCATCTTTGGTAAAGTGACTTCACCTTGTAACCAGCTATCATTCTTCTTTTCGAACACGTCTCTTTTCTTGTAAGCAGCCATCCACTTCTTCTTAAAATCCGACTTAAAATAAGACAGTTTATGTTTCAAAATATTACGTTCACATTTGGTTATTTCAAACAAATAATCTTCCAAATACTCCAGTTTTTTATCTATTTGTTTAATAGGACATTGAAGCACGATGTCATATAATATTTTTTTCGTGAATATTGTCACATCTTCCAAAGAACCTAGAACAAAGGGAAAGAAACAATAAAATCAAAAAAATCCTTCATTCTAAATTTGTGACACATCGTATCTTTGAAAAATCATAATAAAAAAAACGCCAAACTTCCGCCACTTTTTTCTTACTTGATAACTTTGTTAGTTAGTCTTTAATAAGATTCTATTAAAAGTTTCACTCGGACGAACCCGGAAACATAACAAAAGTAATAATTTATAAAAGTAAGTAAAGGTAAAAATTCCATTTTTCTTTCAAAAGTATTTATAGCTTAAAGAACACCAAACATTGTCGTTTAGTTATTGTAACAGGTTAATAATAAAGTATATACCTCCACTACCATGATCCATATTGAAATTTTTTCTTAATTCACTGTATCACTCACTTACACGTGGTTCAAAATGAAGTTTTTCAAAAGCCGAGAACTGAGCAACGTGCAAAGTAAACAAAGGCGAGATGCCGACTGACGTTGTGAATCAAACGCGCAGCATGGCATGTCAAAATGGCTGCCGTTTGACGCGCCATCTATGTACTTTTACCTGAAATCATTACTATTGTTAGATTGCGTATTCGAAAAATCGAGGTTTTGACCAACTTTTAGTATCAAATACCCCTATGTGCGCCGAGACGAACTCCATTATTTCCTTTTATGGTACATATATTTTACAATTTTATTTTATTAAGAACACTTTCGAAAATTCGCATGACGCTAGCAAAGTTTAATTTTAACGGATGTGTGCGCGCGTTTGCGACCGTGCGTAAACATATACGCATGCGTACATACACACG
>NQII01012536.1:0-20995 GCA_002778355.1 Clitarchus hookeri
ATGGACTTTGCAATCGTAAAAATGTGTGTGGTATGCTGCGTTTAGACTTAATTTTAGCGACATGGGGAGGTCCTCATACGATCGAGATTTGATGGTATTTAATTACTATAATGTGTAATTTTGCCATGAGAAACGCTCAAAAGTGGCATAAGCACGACTAAAGGGGAATTGGTCAAAATCAGTTTAAATTCTAATAACAGCCTAGTGAGATAACGACCCTTTTCTACGGAACTGTAAAGGGCCATAGAATCGAGAGTTGAATGTACGTAGTTCATAAACCACGCTTGTGGATTCAACTTCAATGCACAGTGCGGTAGGGATTTTAGATGCTCGGAAATCGTGGTGTACAAGCCTCAAAAACTGGTAGTTTAGACTAAAAAAACTGGTACGTCACACCTGAAGCGTAGATCATCACCGCCGTTAATGTGTGGCAACATCGTAGGTTACTGTCCCTTGTCAATACACAGCTGCAGCCAACCAAAGCGCTCGCTAGCTAGTCACGCCCTCTTCCCCACCTCGGGTGTCTAATCTACTATCACGTACATCTCTGCTGCATGCACACACATACTGTACTGTGTGCGCTGCATGTAAGATAAGATACAGATGATGGTAATTTTTACTACGGTGGTGGGGATTAGCCGACACATTTTCATTAGAACAATTTACCATTAACAGTTGTTTAATACTAATGAAAATGCATAACAAATAATGCAATAAAATTCAGTTGTATTGTTATTGCACAAGACACAACAAAATTTAATAATATACAATGAAGTTCTGCATCGCAAAAGTGATGCATATTTCATTAATTAAATGAATTTTGTAAAAATGTCAGAAAAACGTTTCTGGAATATATTTGCGAGTTCAGGAATTAATCTTCATTGCTGCTCGTGCTATCTGTTTCCACTGTACTGTTATGCTCTGCTTCACTTTCCCAGACTGCACGTTCACTTCCATCAAGTGCATTACTGATGTAACATTTTCAGAATCTCTTCACTACCAAATCTTCAGGGATAAGACTCCATGCTGTCTTGATCCATTTACAAAGCTGTGAAAGTGACGGTAAATGTATGCTCAGTACTTGCAACCCATTCCATGTATAGACGTTTCAAATGGGCTTTAAATGGCCGGTTCACACATAACTCCAGCGGCTGGAGTATCAAAGTCATGCCTCCAGGGATAATGACCTGGTCAGTTTTCTCTTCCTTAAGTCGTTTCTTAACATCTTCCGTGAGGTGAACACAAAAGCTGTCCAAATCAAGCACGTTCTTTAATCTCATTAGGACTCCGAGGTGATGTTTCCACACACTCTTTATCCAGTCCACCACAAGTGAGTGGTCCATCCACCCTTTCTCTTGTGCTCTAACAATAATTCCTGCCGGTAATTTCTAATTCTTTAGCATTGTTTTGCGCTTCACTACGACGTAGGGGGAAGCTTCCTACCGTCTGCTAACATTGACAGAAAAACTGTGCACTGTTGTTTCTCAAAACCGTCGGTTGTTACTTGCACAGATGTTGCACCACGTGCATCAACTGTTGTGTCAGATGGCATTTAAAAAAACATGTGCCTGGTCAGCATTGCCTATTCGCCCCAGTAGGTACGAGTGTTGATTACGCAGGCCAATGATGTGCCGTTGAAATCGCAATAACTTATCAGTGTAGGCCTCGGATAGTCGTTGACAAACAGTTGATTTTCGTAGCATTGATAGCCAGTTTCTTTTGTAGAAACGATAAATCCAGTTTTTCCTTGCCTTAAACTCTGGATTTCTGCAGAATTTCCTTGCAACTTTCAGTGCATGTAATTAACATATTTCAACAGAAACTGCGTAGCCAAACTGACGTAACTCTTATGTACGCAATCAATCTCTCTTCAACTTGTGGGAATTTTGCCTTCTTTCCACTAAACGCTCTCCTGTTTACATTGCTCTCCTGCAGTTTATCTTTCTTTTTACACCAGTTTCTGATGCAAAACTCTTGTGCATGAATGGCAACAGTGTTTGTTTGATGCATATTGCATTTCATTGTGTTAAAACATTAACCTCAGAACACAGGTAACCTCAAATTTAACAGAACAAATTGTTGGACAATATATTAAGATACGTCACTAGCTAGACAGGCATGCTAATGTTGCATTTTTATTTCATTAAATGATTTTTTCATAGTTACAAAATGCATCCTTTAAAAAACACATATTAAGGAAGTAATATGTATACTCCTCATTTAAATTAATTATAAAACAGGGTGTCTGAAGTCCAGATTTAATGCAATTAACCAAAATAATCTTTTAAATGATTATAAAATTAACGCATGCCACATATTTGGTATAATTTTTTTTTTGTTCAACCACATCACGTGCGACATTAGATAGCCCAAACAGAGCTTCAAACCCAGATACAGCCAGCGTCCAGAGCCAATCAGCATTCTACTACAGACGTGGATAACCAACAAAGCAGTGGTAACGGTTGACAGACCAGGTGCCCCATATACTTAACACATGCACAGTTTAATTGCCCTCTATTACAAAGCCAAGCAAAACAAGGCATGTACAATGCTCCTAACCGGACGTCAGATACTCGCCCACCACACACAATTGCAGAGTAAAGCAGACCCCTTCACCTGTCTTTAACTTTAACTCCCACAGGTTACGTAGCAACCAAGGTAAAGTGCAGGAGATAGTACAGGTCATCGTGTTTATTATGGACGGAATAAAACACGCGTTCTAGTCTAACCTCAGAGTACTAGGGTGAAACTGTACCCCCTTCAATCCTGGTAAGCGCTATCCCTCAAGGGAGAGGCAGAGAGGCAGGTGACCACAGCTTTGAACTGATTTCCGACTCTAGCGTAGGACTGCGGGCCATCCCCTAAACAAGGACAGAACGTACATCGCCAAACACCACACATTCGTAGGCCACCCATAATGTGGACAGGGTACTGAAGAGTACCTGGTGTGCAGTACAGAAGAGCCCCCTACTAGCAAGACTACACGATGAAGTGGTTAGGCCACCCGAGTCAGTTAACCCACTTCATCCACCATGTATATACCCGCGGGTTGGAGTGACCTAATCACTTTGGTGTACATTCTAGCTAGGGAAACAGTCGCTTGCCCCTGCTTTGCGAAAGTGGACGTTAGAACCATCCGTTAATGCAGTATACCCATAGAAGGGATATAAAGTGGAGCGTCTGGAGTATAGCTACTGCCCCTGAAGCTGACCAGTTACTAAGTAACCAAACCCTGTCAGCCTTCAGCTGTTTAGCATTTTAGCTGCTGATTTAAGTTGAACTTGAACGTTCCCCCTGTGCTGGGTTAGGATTTTAAGTCAATTTTACAGGCTCTGTTTTCAAATAAAGAAAATTACTCTGACAAATAAAAAAACATTAACAACAAAATTAAGTTTTTAATTTTTTATAAGATATTGTACTATTTTTGCATTAATGGCAAATATTTTATATTTTAGATGGAACTATTTTTGTATAAAATATAGTTAATAAAAAGTTTTTAAGCTAAACACATAACAAAACGATTCAATATTGATCCTTTATAATTTTCTAAAATTTTCCTTCTCTGAAAATAATAAAACTCCTTATTTACATGTCATAACAACGAATACAAATATATTATATAAAATGTAGCAAATGCATGATTATAAAATGTCATGTAAAATAAATGTTATATATTTCACAAAACACACTATATACTTGGAGCCGTTCTGTATGTTTGTTGCACATTGTTAGCTCTACCTACAAAATGTTCTTTTCCAGCATTTATCTGAGATCTGGTGTTGCCTCTTTCTTCAATATTTCAAATTATTCAGTAAAATCCAACACAAATTCTTTGAAATACATAACAACAAAAAATCCAAACATCCCAAATATTTCCCAAATTCTGAAAGAAAAAAAAAATCACATCACATCACACTCCTTACAGAAATATATAGTCTCTTTTCTTTTCTTTGGGCCTAGCTGGGTGTGCTGACAAACATAGCAAACTCATAGTGGATTTTTTTGTCACCATCAGATGCAGACACTAACAGTGGAAAATGACATGCTGTCAGTCATCCTGATGGATCTCCAGATCAGAGACGCCAACCTTTTGACTTTGAACATACTTGGCCATATTTTGCACTTATTTCCAGTGTTAGTTTGAGCTGAAAGTCGGCGACAGAAACATTTTTCCCTGTGCATATCTTGTACATTGCGTGAGTGTTCAGAACTGCCAAATCAACCAGTTTTCCTCAGGCTCTCTACTGAGCTTAGCAGCATGTCTACTTTGTCAATAGAGCCCATGTGTGGATTGTACTCTTTCACACAGAGAGGCATCATAATTTCCACTCGTGTGTTTCTGTCAATTTTCCCCACATGGCACTAGAACATGTGGATGCAAAGTAGATAACATACTGTATCCACACCTGGTATTATGGTATGGGAGCTCAATGTACAAGCTCCGATTGCCTCTGGTATTCATTCCGGGGAGCACGCAGAGTGCGTCGTACGTCTGTTTCATTGTCAATACGATCCTCCGAACACACTGTGCAGGAACAAATATTCCAGAACGATAACATGCATCCCCATGTCACTAGGGCATCACAGTGTACTCTACACTGTGTATGCTAACCTGGCCTGCTAAATCTCCAAAACTCAGCCCGATCGAGCCTGTGAGGGACATTATGCCTGATATCTAGCCCAGCCCCAGCTACGACCATCGCCCAGCTACGCCAAGAAGAACAGCGAGCATGGGATACCATACCCCAAAAAACACTCAGCATTTGTACTACAAGTTACATACCAGAATTGTTACATGTGTGTCATTACAGTGGCTACACCCCGTATAAAAATATCTGCTGTATGTGTTGCATTAAAAGTTCTGGATGTGCTGTGGACCTGATGTTTTGATAAATCCTACATACCACATCCTTTTGATGTGCAGCATCTCTGGGCAGATACCTTTATTCCAACAGGTGTCCTTACATGCAGTTATACTTGTGTAATTCTATAAAATTTTAATAAAACCAATTTTTTCCCGCTGCAAAAAATATAAAATAAACTAAAATTGGAATTTGCACTTGCTGAAAATTACGTGGCACTCTGTGCTAGGTAAATTTTTGGTCTCAACGAGTGGTCATACATAACTTACTGAAGTATAATTTAATTCTGAAGGTACCTATGTATTAATATAAATTCACATATTTAAATGGAAACTGCTTATTTTCACACGATAAGCAACTGGAAGTGGAATTCATGCTTGCTGCAAATCACAGCGCACTTTGTTTAAATTTAATTTATGGCATGAACGAATGGCTGTACGTAACTTTCTGGGTTGCTATTTTTTAAAAATTGCATTTATTTGATAATAAATTGATATATTTTAAATGAAATCTCTTTTTTTTTCTGCGAGAACTAACGTTTATGGATTTCGTGGTTGCCGAAAGTTACATAGTACTCGATTTTTTGGTGACAGGTAACATAATATGTATATCGAGGAGTTATCCCTTAATTTAGAAAACACCTGCCTATCGAATTAAATAAATATTTCTCTTGAAAATATTTATGCACCAGATATGATGAAAAATAGACTTAATGCAAAAAAGATATATATTTTATCAAACATTTTTTGATTATGGAGCGTTCAATTAAATCTGTTCTGACTTTAAAATGTCAGCGATGTTATGAAGTCATTCTCAGGAACTACGACACTTTGTTTATCATATCACACATTTCTACTGCCTACTTACAAGAAATACCAGCCTGCTTTAATTCGATTGGAGTAAAACACTGAAATAGTAAAATTTACATTTGCTTCATTGTTTTAGTTGATGCCGAAATCTATATTTTGCCTCTTTGTTTTAGTTTGTCAGGAAAAACAGATTTTCATAAGACAAAAAGGTTTTTACTGATTCACAGCAGCTGTGTTGCACATTGTAGCCCAGGGCTGGTGTACAGTATCTATCTCTAACCTTAACTGCTTTGTCTAGTGAGTGTGAGTGAGTGAGTGAAGAGATTTGCGCAGTTCTTAACATCAATGTCTTGAGAGGTGATGAGTATTGTGAGTATGGAGCAGCGCCGGAATGAAAGGTGGGGTAAACGGGAGTTCCCCGAGAAAACACGCCGACCAGCGGCATCGTCCATCCCGATTCCCACATGCGAAAATCCATTATCAACCCCACGGGGGATCGAACCCGCTTCGCCTAGGTGGCAGTTGAGTAGTCCAACCACTATAACACTGCGGTCCCCTTGTGTCTTGTGTAATCTTTTTCTGTGTACTTGAAGTTTTTGTTATCCATTTTTCCATATGCATATATATTTGGCCGGAATAAGGAAAGGTTTTTTTCGATATAACAGTGGCTACGATGGCACCAATGTATCCTGTATTAGGTCGATTAACACCCCAATAATTACAGTAACTTTTAACCCACTTGGTGTGGAACTGCAGTGCCACAATTTCCCAATTGTGTGTTGCCTGCCCACCAAGCAACACATCACATGCGCACAGGCTCTTCTTGAAGGTCCTGCGACCCATATTCTCCACTATGATGTCGAGAGTCTTGCTGGAGCCTCTGCTTGCTGCATCCAAAGTGAATGTCCTATCTCTGCACAAAGTAACTAACATACACAGGACAGGATTACACATATAACAAAGGCCAAACCCAGAATTTGTGTAGAAAGAAAATCAATTGCACTTTAGACTAGCAAAGTAAAAAATAAATAAATGTGAATGTTAAAACAAATTAACAACATAAATAAAAATGTAGTTAATGGAAAAGTTTATAACTTTAACAAATATTTGCAAATGAAAATCCACAAAGTCATTCTGCCCGTTGCCTGTAAGATGCTACTGTCCCTTTCACTGTGATATTATCTGGCTTTCTACCAGCTTCAGGACTGTCATATTATTATCAATATTTCCAAAGTGTCTTCTTCGTTGTTCGCTTGATATATATATATATATATATATATATATATATATATATATATAAATATATATATATGTATGTACACAGGATAGCCAAAAAAAACTGGTATAGCCGCGCGTATGCAAATAACAGAGGTATGGAACCAATCAGAGTAACGCGATGCGATCGGCAGCACCTATATAAGCCAACAAGCGTCTGGCAAAGTTGCTAGATCGGTTACTGCTGCTACAATGGCAGGTTATCAAGATTTAAGTGAGATTGAACGTGGTGTTATAGTCGGCGCACGAGAGATGGGACATATCATCTCCGAGATAGCGATAAAATTTGGATTTTTGTGTACGACCATTTCACGAGTGTACCGTGAATATCGGGAATCTAGTAAAACATCAAAGCTTCGACATTGCTGCGGCCAGAAAAATATCGTGAACGAACGGGGCAAACAATGACTGACGAGAATCATTAAATGTGATAGACGTGCAACCCTTTCTCTAATTGGCGCAAGGAGGCAACATGTAAGGTTCACCCACGATACCAGCCCAAATGTTCACTGCAAAACATATCTGATAGCTTCGCATAACTCTATGGCGTGGATTTTCGTCCACCCATACATGAGAGTTATGTGCATTGTGCATACCATCCCGAGTAAATTGAGCCTCATCTGCAGACCACACACATTCCGGAAACCATGGACTTCATTAGCCTGTTGCAGAAACCAGCGTTCAAACTCCAAACGAGGTGCGTAGTCATCTGGGCCCACTGTTCACACAACACCGTCCATAGTAAACTATGGTGAGCACCGATCTCCGTGGCAATTGTTCGTGTAAATCTTACAGAATTACTCTCAATGCGTAACAACACTTCTCCCTCAAAGTAAGGTGTACGCACCGTCCATCGTTGTCCTTCATTAGACCTGCCTACCATCAATGTTCCGGTGTCTCCCAGTCGACCGTGGATTGCAATACATGTTTGGTTATGAGGACATCTTCATACAGGAAATCTTTTGCGGTACATTCTCTGCACTCTTTGACTATTGCCTTCAGCCGCACCGTAAACAAGGTGCTTGTCTCGCAGATTGTGTTTGAGCCAGAACATATTTACAAACAAATTGTACACAAAATTAATTTCACAAATTTGAAAAGGATTAACATAACTCTAAAATCTTATGGTCTCCGTAATGCACTGGCTACAATATGCTCTAATTTTTTCTTTACTTATATGTATCTACCAAGTTGAAGGTTGGTGAATGAGAGAAGTATGCNGCTACAATATGCTCTAATTTTTTCTTTACTTATATGTATCTACCAAGTTGAAGGTTGGTGAATGAGAGAAGTATGCGCGTTTCTTTGCTGGAATTAGTATTGTTGTATAAATTTGCATGGAATAAAGCTATGATTTAGTTTGTGTAATTCATAAAGAGTGAATACTGTTGACACCTGCTGGGTTAGAGACCGCACACATATACACTGAAGAGCCAAAAAAAACTGGCATAGGCGTGCGTATGCAAATAACAACAGTATGGAACCTATCAGAGTAACGCGATGCGGTCGGCAGCTAGATCGGTTACTGCTGCTACAATGGCAGGTTATCAAGATTTAAGTGAGTTTGAACATGGTGTTATAGTCGGCGCACGAGAGATGGGACATAGCATCTCCGAGGTAGCGATAACATTTGGATGTTCGCGTACGACCATTTCACGAGTGTACCGTGAATATCGGGAATCCAGTAAAACATCATATCTTCGACATCGCTGCGGCCGGAAAAAGATCGTGAAAGAATAGGACAAACGACGACTGACGAGAATCATTAAACGTGACAGACGTGCAACCCTTTCTCAAATTGGCGCAGATTGTATTTGTGGACTGCCCTGCACGATTAATGGTGCGAATCGCCTCCTGCATACCTTCAGACATTAGTCGAGTCTATTCCACATCGTCTTGCGGCACTTCTGCGTGCTTGGGGGGCCCTACACGATATTAGGCAGGTGTACCAGTTTTCTTGGCTCTTCAGTGTACATACACTTGTATGCATGTCACTTTTCATTCGACGAAAGTCACGTAGCAGTGTGTTGGGTCTCTGAGAGGGAGGGTAGGGGTGTTTTACCACAGATCAGATATCGCTCTAATGGAGCGAGCGCACAAATGTATAAAAATACAGAAATTTGTTTGCCTAAGTAACTGTTTATTATTATTTTGTACTTGTGGTGGGTGTATCTTTACGCTAGTGACTCCTCGCAGTATATGATTTTTTCCCCTGCAAAACGTACTATATGTGCAGTATTTATTCATATAAAAGGTTTTGTACGCTGACAATGGGTGCTAGAAAAATCACCGCACTTAACTATATATATATATTTTTTTTTTCCCGCTGCCTAAATTTGCTAATATACTGATTTTAAACTTGGGAGGAAATGTTTTTAATGATGAGCGTCCATGCCTGTGTTAGAAAGAATGCATGGGATCCTTCACTGTGCGTATCACATACCGTGAGTGGTAGCGAAGTGGTTTTAACTCTTTTTCTGGAGTTTTAGAGCTACGATTACTTTATAGAAAGCAGTATAAGCATTCGTACACGATACCTGATTATTTCCAAATACTTAATTAATCTTTTAAATGATTACGTTTGTACATGTTAATCATATTTACGTTATTTCATTGATGGCTAAAATATTACTGAATATTTTTTTCTCTTTCAAATTACAACCAAACTGATATACTTAATATTTTATATTCTTTAAATTATAAAAAAACAGATACATTTAATATTTTATTTTCTTTAAATTATAACAAAAGTGATATACGAAATATCTTTTCTTTAGCGACAGTTTTCTTAAACTTACATAAACAGGACACAACCCGAGATAAAATAAAAATTTATATATTGTTTAAAGCGCATTACGTTGGATATTATGAAAGTAATTATGTTAGAATAACCAAATTTATTATACGAATTAAATAAACCAAATTTTTTGTTATAATGAAGGTATAGCAAAACGTAATTACCCTATCATGTAAAAAATCGCAGTTTGCAACTGTTATTGCATACAACTTTGTAAAACTTATAACAAACATAACAAAAACAAAACATTTTTGTCCTTCGAATTCGATCTGGAAGGTACAAGAAATTGCACCACAACACATGCCGAGAAATAACTAATTCACCCTAATCCGCTGCCTTTTAATGAACATGATATGTATTTGAGGAATTGGCATTTAGATAAATAAAAAATTTGAAAAATTTCATAATGACATGTTTATGACCACAACCACCCTGAACGTACGAAAGGTTTTTTTTTTGTGTACATAAGAAAATACAACCACTGCAAATGACAATACAACGTCAAAGTGCAAAATTTGAATACCAATTAAAAATACTAATCTCATAAAATATAATTCAAGCATATGATAAATGTCCATGATCACAACACGAGGCATGGGGGTAAACTAAATATAATCAGATAATAATACAACATATGGAAAAAGGGCTTTAAATATAATATAATGAAGTAATACAACAATATGTTGTATACACGAGAAGTAAAACGTGAGGCAGTGTTTAAAAGTAATTTGAGGAATTATCGCGAAAAAAAAAACGGAAGTCACCAGTGTTTAACATGATATGATATAATAATAGTACTGTATACACTCTCTTAGTTACAATTAATAAATATCTGAATGCTTATTTGTGCTACAAAATANACATAACAAAAACAAAACATTTTTGTCCTTCGAATTCGATCTGGAAGGTACAAGAAATTGCACCACAACACATGCTGAGAAATAACTAATTAACCCTAATCCGCTGCCTTTTAATGAACATGATATGTATTTGAGGAATTGGCATTTAGATAAATAAAACATTTGAAAAATTTCATAATGACATGTTTATGACCACAACCACCCTGAACGTACGAAAGGTTTTTTTTTTGTGTACATAAGAAAATACAACCACTGCAAATGACAATACAACGTCAAAGTGCAAAATTTGAATACCAATTAAAAATACTAATCTCATAAAATATAATTCAAGCATATGATAAATGTCCATGATCACAACACGAGGCATGGGGGTAAACTAAATATAATCAGATAATAATACAGCATATGGAAAAAGGGCTTTAAATATAATATAATGAAGTAATACAACAATATGTTGTATACACGAGAAGTAAAACGTGAGGCAGTGTTTAAAAGTAATTTAAGGAATTATCGCAAAAAAAAAAAAAAAAACGGAAGTCACCAGTGTTTAACATGATATTATATAATAATAGTACTGTATACACTCTCTTAGTTACAATTAATAAATATCTGAATGCTTATTTGTGCTACAAAATAGATAAAGGCAAAGGAATATTCTATTAGGCTTAAGTAATACGCTANAGATAAAGGCAAAGGAATATTCTATTAGGCTTAAGTAATACGCTAATGTACATATCGTATACTGAGAATGATATTGAGAATATTGCTCTGTGAAATGATGGTATAGTTCTGTCTTGATTATCATCATTTTCTTATTATATGTAATGTGTTTAGAACTTCATTATCGTATGTAAATATGCAGTGTGTTGATTATATTGCAGCCCACGAGACACTAGATTTGTACATGTTTGTGTGCATTTCCTTTACCATCCCTGTTAATCTGTTTAAGTTTAGTTTGTATAGGATTAAGTCTGTACAAACATTTTTCATCTTTATTCATTGCTTAGTTTATGTGGTATATTATATATGTTGATTTATTATAAGAAACTACAAGGTGTTTATAATACCGATTTATACAACATTATATACTCTATATAGATGTTCTTTGAGAACATTGCGCTATGTACTGTGAAATTTTGAAATGTATTTTAAATGCTTATTTTTTAATAGTGCAAATGATTTAAGTAACATGGATGTTATATGACTATAGTATAATAATGCATCTAATGCCTTCTCTGATACCTTGTACACCATCTGAATGCAGTTTGCAGAATTTTGTGAAAATTTCATTTATGTTCTTTAATANCCTTCTCTGATACCTTGTACACCATCTGAATGCAGTTTGCAGAATTTTGTGAAAATTTCATTTATGTTCTTTAATCATCGTTTGTATAGTTCCTAAAAACTGTAAAGTTCCTGAAAAATGGGCCAGTCATTACTTAACTAGACATAATCAGAAAAAAATAAAAATTAATAAAAAATTATATAAAACTTTTTTCTGAATGGTAATAGGAATGNAACTAGACATAATCAGAAAAAAATAAAAATTAATAAAAAATTATATAAAACTTTTTTCTGAATGGTAAGAGGAATGCCTCACAAATAAAAATAAATTGATCTACGTTTAATTTTTAAGGACACAATATTTATTTCTTGAGTTGTTAGTTTGGCAAAACTTTTCGAAGCGGTTATACTTTGTCTGTAGAAAAGTTGTGGTGCCCTACAGTGTTGTAATGATGCAATATTCGTAATTTTTCGGGACACAGGTGTAACATTCTTTCGTTTTTCGTAAGCTTTGACAAGCTTCATAATATTTTTATCGGGTTTGAAATTTAAAGCCGTGGTGGTCCGTTTACCGTGGTAGTTTGTTTATCGAGCAGACATGTGCTATTGTAGGTTATCGGGCGGACGTTTTCTATTTACGTTTATCAGGAGTCCGGTTACAGTTTTCGTTTCGAGCTTTGGAGTTTTGGTAAGCAACAGCATTAATTAGATTTTCAGGCGACGTCGACAAGTATTAGTTCCTCCGGCGCAGTGTTGTTGTACGAGAGGTTCGTTTATGTTGACGGCGAAGTTCGTTTATGTTGACGGCGCAGTATTAGTTCCTGCAGCTTAGTTACGATAACGAGTGGAGAGCGTGGGTGGCCAGGCCCTTATCTCAAGAGAGAGGAGCGAGAGGCAGAACAATAGACGCTTCTGGCCTTCGCCCTTCCAGCAGTTTCGCCAGTCTTCGGAAGGAGTGCTTCAGAGTCAATCGGCGGCGAGGGCCGTTAGAGCAGTTTTCTTCAGTCACTTCAAGGCAGGCTACTTACAATGCTAGTCTAGGTCGCGTCGTGTGTGAGGATAACCCCCACATCCCCCAAGAGACTTTTGCTCTGCCGGTGTGGGAGGTTGACACAATTTATATTTATTTCGATGCAAGTTTGGAGACATTAATGATATGTAAACGACTGTAGCACTGGTCTGTACTTTTATATTTATCTGTGAGAGGTTCGTACTCTGCATACCGGCAATTCGTATGTGAACTGTGAAACTACAATATTTAAATAAACATATATAACAAAATACTCTGGAACTTCTTTCTTAATTAATCGGCGTCCATTCACTGAGTCTCGTCTTTCTACCTATGAGCTAGTTGTGGCAAAGTAGCATTCGGCAGTGTAAGCCGACGAACGTTGCAAAATGGCACCTAACTGTGGGGCTGCAATATTATAAATATGGCTTAACGAGCCACGTCAACGTTACAGTGTTTTTGAAGGTTTGCGAAAGAAACATATATATACATATTTTAAATTGTATTCTATTTATGGCTGTCCTTGGGGCATTGTTTGTGTAGATTGTTTTCCCATATAATATACAGAATTGTCTTATTAACTGAAACTTAAATAATTCCATTGTTACTGTTGGTCGTACCATTGTTATTGATTGAAGCACACAATATATCCCTAAGTGTTTAAAGCTTACTTAATAAAAATTTAATTGTGATTCGTAGGTTGTGATACATAATGTTACAACAGTAANCCTAAGTGTTTAAAGCTTACTTAATAAAAATTTAATTGTGATTCGTAGGTTGTGATACATAATGTTACAACAGTAAATATTTTTAATTATACTGTAACAGGTGTTCTGCTGTTACAGTATAATTAAAAATATTTCATATTGTTAGAAAATACCATCTTTTGAAACAAATTGAAGGCAACTATCGTGATAAGTGTTGTAAGACTGTAGCGAGGCGTGGGAAAGCTTTTCTAAACCTGTGTTCCACATAACCCTCAATATTCTGCAATGCCTCTTTGTGAAGCATGTCTTCTACCATTGCTTGAGTAGCCGAGCACAGTGACTCGACTGTGATAACTTCTACTGTCCGCCGATCTGCTCGTGCGCCTACCTGCTTTATACATTGAGCCAGGTGCGTGCATGTTGTCATCTGGAGAGAATTAATTTCACCTACGCNCTAAGTGTTTAAAGCTTACTTAATAAAAATTTAATTGTGATTCGTAGGTTGTGATACATAATGTTACAACAGTAATGTATGTTTTAATATTGTTATTGTGTATATTTTATAATGTTTGAACTCACCTTCTTGTATTTTGAAAATATCGGCTTGCCCAATAAAATAATCCAGAAATATAGATACTCAGAAATATTCTCGTGGATGAAATAAACTAAACTGCTGGTTTATATTTGCTACAACATAATGCTGATTTGTATGTAAAGAACAGCAACGCAATAAATGGCACTGTAATGTGTCAATGCTGGGTAAATTAAAAAAAAATTCTGATGAGAACATGATAGCTATGTTTCAACTCTCACGGAAGAAATAAAGTTTAGATTAGCTTTAATAAGCTTAGGTTAGGCCATGTCCAAATTCAGGTCTGTACTGTTCTACTTGCACCTGTGCTTACTTGACTTCATGGCACTAAGAATAAAAGAGGTAGGCGCCAGCCTGGCGCATGACGTCACCATCGAGCCACTGGCTGGCCGAACAACTTGAGCGCTTCTACTAAAAGCGATTCAAATGCGTACGTTCGGTCTTTAGTTGCACATGTATGCCTAAACCAGTTGCGCTGAATATTACCAAATTAATTATAAATTATTTGGTTTACTGACACTTAAAAATTACTGACGAATACTGTTTTACTAAATTAGTTAATACTTTAATTAAATAAACACACACAATAACTCAACATACCAATGAATAGAAGTTACAGATGTTAATAGACACGGAAAATATTTTAGTTCACGTTTTAAGTAAAAAAAAATCAACTTAACATATTAATAATTAAGTTACATAAAATAAACTCTAAAATTAAGTGCATTGAAACATACTTAATTTTCTTGTAGCAATAAACTTGAGAAGAAAATTTAATTTTGAAGAATGTACAAAACGTTTATATATAAAGGTACCATAAACTTACATTAAACTCTTTCATTTTATATTATTAGGTCACAATTATTCTCATTTGCTTTTTTAACTGTTTAACTTCCTCTGGGCCTTTTAGTCTCAGTTCATTCAAGTTCTCCATTCTACTATACGTCCTTGATATAACGATGCACCTGATTACTTCCGCTCGGAAAGTGTAGTTTATTCCACCTTTTATTACATTCGACAAAGATGAAAAAACATATCTTTTACGTTGAAAATGTTTCCATGTAAACCGTTAAGAAAGTGTTCTGCTGTTACAGTATAATTAAAAATATTTCATATTGTTAGAAAAGACCATCTTTTGAAACAAATTGAAGGCAACTATCGTGATAAGTGTTGTAAGACTGTAGCGAGGCGTGGGAAAGCTTTTCTAAACCTGTGTGCCACATAACCCTCAATATTCTGCAATGCCTCTTTGTGAAGCATGTCTTCTACCATTGCTTGAGCAGCCGAGCACAGTGACTCGACTGTGATAACTTCTACTGTCCGCCGATCTGCGCGTGCGCCTACCTGCTTTATACATTGAGCCAGGTGCGTGCATGTTGTCATCTGGAGAGAATTAATTTCACCTACGCTGTTGGTGTTTGCATTAATTTGGTATATGTCTCAAGCATGATGGTTTTTGATTTAGAGTAGCTTTTAGTTACTATGACATCATAAATATGGCTACTACTGAATTATAGTGTTGGTCATGATTTTCGTCTTGTAATTTTTCTGTGAATTGCAAATGGGCTTTCAAATAGTTTTATTAAACGGTGTCTGAGAAGTGAGATTTACTAATAAAAAATCATTTTTGATGTTTCTGGAATGGAAATGGATGCCACTAGTATATAAAAAAAAATGATTACTGTTAAATAATGTTATGTCACTGTGTTACTTGTTCATCTAATTTTTCAGATAATTTCCATGTGCAAGGCGGACACTTCTTATAATAAAGTTGTTATGGTTAGTTTGACCTTGACTGTAACATTTTTACGGCGATGTTAAAGAAAACTCATTGCTCAGTTAAAAACATAGACTTTTGCCCGTAATTCACATAGGAAATGCCAGTATATGGAGAATGCAATAGTATTTTATTCCGTTTATTCAATTTAAAATATCTTGTCGAAGCAAGTCTAGAACTCAAAGATACAATGTATTCCTTTTTGTCCGTCACATACGACGATAAACTTAAGGTCACATCGAAAAGGTTATTGTTTTCTTTTTCAGGCTATTTTTCACGGAGATATATAGTATGTTAAATATTTAAATTTAATTTTTCTCGTTTTAGATTCTGTAGTGCAGCATCACGAAGAATCATATTTTAGTGCATTAACATAAAAAAAGGTTTTTGTTTCAGGTGTAATGTCATTTGCCAATAAGGAAATGGAAGGTGATAAATAGTGTGAGGATTCTCAGCAAATAATAACAAGAACATAGAAAACCGAAGTTGCAAAATAGTGGTTTATTCATTGTATATGTGATAGTTGTAGNAGCAAATAATAACAAGAACATAGAAAACCGAAGTTGCAAAATAGTGGTTTATTCATTGTATATGTGATAGTTGTAGTCTAGTAAGTGAACGAGATATTGAATCATGAAAAATGCTGCTGCGAGCTGCAAAAATAAAAATCACGTTATACCAGTAGAAATATATGAAAATATTACATTAGGTCAAGTACCTAATATCACATACAACAGACAAACTGCTATTTTGAAAAGAGAAATAATTTGTGATCCTGAGCTAGAATTATTTTTTACATAGACGAGGGCACGAACATCGTTGAACTTGGTTCACTTCGACTAGCCCACTTTTATCCCCTGTTAGTGTATTCTGTGATAAATCAAACAAGTTCAAAGCAGGAACCAAAATTCTAGAACAGCTTGTCAAATGCGTAGAAAAAATAACTCAGGATACTATCAAGGCTCGTGTGGTTGAAAACAAAAATACTCAAAACTCCTTCGCTTGCTGAACACTGGAGATTTGATAGCAGCTGAAGAACAATACCACTTTAGTTAATAACGTAATTATAAATGTTTAATTAATTTAAAATAAAATGGAAGTCACACCCCAGTCAGTGTATGAGAATGAAAACTCTATCTACAAAAATGGTGAATTCAACGCTTTTGAAGAGCTTCAAGAATATATCTACGATTTTTACTGTGAACCTTCAGTTGCAAGCTTTGTAGNGAATTCAACGCTTTTGAAGAGCTTCAAGAATATATCTACGATTTTTACTGTGAACCTTCAGTTGCAAGCTTTGTAGATGTTACCGAAATATGTGTTTAGAGTATTCTGAACAGTGGGGTAAAATAAGTTAAACCCCACACAAAAAATAATTTGAGAAGAAGAATTTATCATGTTTATGGCTCACGAATTCACTTCTCTATTAGCGAAAGTGGAAAGCTTTAGATGTTTCCAGACATTTGGTCAAGTAAGGAACTTGTTACAAGAAATCAAAAACTATCTTCTAAGGTTCGTTAAATTCAGTCATCTTCAGAACAGCAAGTTATTTATAACGGCCTGCAACTGAAAAAAATACACTAAGGAATNGAATTCAACGCTTTTGAAGAGCTTCAAGAATATATCTACGATTTTTACTGTGAACCTTCAGTTGCAAGCTTTGTAAATGTTACCGAAATATGTGTTTAGAGTATTCTGACCAGTGGGGTAAAAGAAGTTAAACCCCACACAAAACATAATTTGAGAAGAAGAATTTAACATGTTTATGGTTCACGAATTCACTTCTCTATTAGCGAAAGTGGAAAGCTTTAGATTTTTCCAGACATTTGGTCAAGTAAGGAACTTGTTACGAGAAATCAAAAACTATCTTCTAAGCTTCGTTAAATTCAGTCATCTTCAGAACAGCAAGTTATTTATAACGGCCTGCAACTGAAAAAAATACACTAAGGAACCACAAAAGAATTCCAAACCAACTGTGTTTTCTGCAGTATCTGACATGTTGACAACATGTAACAACAAAATTTTATTTGTGCCANGAATTCCAAACCAACTGTGTTTTCTGCAGTATCTGACATGTTGACAACATGTAACAACAAAATTTTATTTGTGCCAAAATCTGCATGAATATTTCTGACAACTCTTCGTACAGATAACCGATCAAAAGCCACAAATAATGAGTTCTACATCTTATTTGGTCATTTGGTCAAGATCCTGTGTTTAGTGTGACCAATGGGTAGGCCTATGCCAAGACTCTAAAACACATCCTTGTACCTTTTGCACTGAAAACATTAAATCGCAGAATTTGCTAATNTAGGCCTATGCCAAGACTCTAAAACACATCCTTGTACCTTTTGCACTGAAAACATTAAATCGCAGAATTTGCTAACTTACAAGGCTTAAGAACCGATATAGTCATCGTCTTTCTTACCAATCAGAAAGAGGAAATTAAAACCGCCATTGCTGTGCAGAAAATCAGGCAAGGGATAGAACAAGGGTTGGCTATTCCTGGAAATATTTTCCCAGGCAAATTCACTCATCTTGTTTGGGATAACATTGACAGGCTCCAATATACACTGTGTGAAGCAGGTACTACTCACCGTGTCAATGGGATAGCAATATAGTTTGAAACAATGAATGAAATCGGTTTCACAGTTTCTGAAACATTACCTGTCAAAGAAAAGCAACGAACTCTTACTCCTACGCAAAAATCTTATTTAATTTACAACCCTAAAAATCGAGAAGGCCCAGTTTTAATATGCGTAGTATATACTTTACATAAATAATTGGGTTTAAAGTCAAAGCTAAAACACCTGTTGTGGTTGATGTTGTGCAGCATTGATCCTCAACATCAACGTATCCCTAGTTGGACTGGATTTAATGTAGTTCAATGGAGAGATTGCAATATTCAGCAGGCAACCATTTGATTTATACCTACGATTAAATCTCCAGCAGCTAGCATGGATACTATACATGAGATTCTAACACGCTCATTCAGGATTAAAAATAAACTTAAACTTCAGTCATTGCCTATTTCTGCAGACCAAGCAATCTATGCAAAAGCAGATTAAGTTATTTGGAAACATCCTGAGAAATATAATTCTTTAATTGTTAACCTTGGTGGATTCTACATAATTATCAATTTCATGGATATTATTGGCAAAAGATTTGGAGACTCACAATTCTCTTAGAACCAGAGGCCATCGCTGAAGGTTCCATAAGTGGAGTTTTGCAAGGAAAGCATTACAAACGTAACATTCGTATGCAAAAGCTTGCATTTGAAGCATTTATGAGTGCGTGGCCTATCGTAGTGTTACTTGTTTGCCATATTTTGTAGGTATAGGAAAATTGTTTCCGGAGATTTCAGATTCAAATTTTTCTAACTCGTGTGGCACTATCTTACAAAATTGTGGACAAAATAGGATTAGTGTGGACACATTTGATGATTGTACTTTATACTCTCAGTATATAAAGTTAATATGGAACTGATTACATGCTTTAAACGATAGAGCAAACTACCTATTCTAAAATTACTTTATAGCTGCTGTTTTGAAAATAAGTGTCTGACACTATTAAAACACATATGTTTAATCACCTGCTGCAAGACTACTTGTTTGCCAAATTTGGCATGGATAGGTCAAGTGTTTCCTGATATATGACATAAATTTTATTAATATTTTACAAAATGGTATACAAAAGTGGTTATTTTTGGCATATATGATGCCTGTAATAGATGCCATCGACATACAAAGTTTGGTCGAAATTGATTGAACAGTATGGTAGTTATACCAAATAAGCGTTAAATATTTGGATGCCACAATTTTGAAAAATAGAGACTTATTAATTGAATTGCATACGTTTTGTGGCCTACCGTTGTATTACTTATGTGTCAAATTTGGTGAGAATTGGTTGAATCGTTTTCGAGATATAACGTAAATGCTTAATTTTTTCGTGTTGTGTATCTTCCAAATTGGCTGACCAATAACAATATACATATCTTAATTCGGTGCTTGTATGATGCGCTTTCAACATACAAAAGTTGGCTTAAATTGACTGAATGATTACTGAGATACGACATATTAACCTGCATTTTAAAATTGCCACCATTTTGAAAGTAGGTGCCCGGCATAGTCGAAAACTGTAAAAGTCCTATAACCTTACTAAGTACTATATGTGTAAAAAGTTAGGTAAAATTAGGTTGACGTGTTCAAAAACTGAAAGAGGGGGGAAACACATACATGCACACACACAGGCACATCCATACACATACACCTAGACACACAGACCGGAAAGCGATCTCGTAAGCCTTTCTTTCTTTTGGGAAGTAGGCTAAAAAGAGACCGTGGAAGCAATAGAAAAATTTGACTCCATACTGTATGGACACAATACTTACTACATCGGTAAATAAAGAGAGATACTCACTTTTCCGTGAAAAGAAAGATCTAATCGCGTCCCACTTAATGCCACCTCCCAAGCAAGCTCTTAATAAACAGATAAAGAAACCAAAGTACCAGGCAACGACTTAGAAAAAAGCACTGCAATCATAAAAAAACATCCCACATCCCAATATTCAATGGCTAGACATCTCAAGACTCTCATGGGACGCCAGTACTAAACATAGATTGGATGGACTGTCGTCCTGTACCGGAGGCAATTATGGAACGTTTGGAATGTTCTTGTAGAGTAAACTGCTTACCTACCCTGTGCGAGTGTATTAAATATGACCTGAGATATACTTACGTGAGTAAAATACAAACACGTGAAAACTACAAGTACGATACTGAATACGGTGACACTATTGGCAATGTTTCAAACTTTGATGACGACAGTGACATTGAATGAAACATTAACGTCTGAGTTGTAAGAAATATATGTTTAACTTTGGTGTATTCATGCAATTGGGCCAAAGTTTCCTTCACTTAAGTAAGATCATCTATGTTTATTTCATTTCCATTATAAACTGAGTTACCTACAACTTCCCAAATAATAATCTATTCATGATTTTATTACTACTTAGAACTTTTTT
>NQII01012537.1:10162-22889 GCA_002778355.1 Clitarchus hookeri
TGTCAAATTTGCCATATAAGTAGTATTGCAATAGGCCACTTAAAATTACGTAATTTAGTTGTCTCAGGCACTTTCAAAATGGCTTATTTATAAATATTTATGACACGTGTGCCACACTTGCCAACTATTTAAACCAAAATTGTTCCGCTGATAAAACCTTAAGCTAACATTAATTATTATACAGCATATCTTAATGTAGACTATTTTGTAAGATACTGTTGCCTGAAACAATAAACTACACCAAATCTCCGGACGCTCAACCGATTGCCGCAAACTTTGACATATAAATACTTTCCATGGTAGGTCACCTAACATAAGTACAGAATTAGAGAAAATTATTCACATTTTCATATTAGCAGTTTTATGAATATTTTATGTTAGTATGCCGTAACTGCCAACCCATTCGACACTATTCAAATAAAATTTGGTACGTTGGCAGTGGTTACTCCGAAAATAAAATATCTTAAATAAAAGTTTCTCTGGTCAGGCCGTTAATTAAAATATATTTTTTAAATTGGAAATAGAAATAAATTCATTTTATAGTACATCTCAAGAACTACTAAAAAATTAAAACCCAACTTGGAATGCTGGAGCAACTTATTATTTGCATTAAATATGTACACATATTGAAAACCTATTTTGTCCGCCATGCTGGAAAATAATATCTTAAACATTAAACTTAAATATCCTATATCAGTTAGCTCTTATCAAGTCTCAACACATTTGGCAAGCAAGAATTATTTTCAGCTGTCACATGTGAACAAAAGCATGCTTTTGTTACCATTAACCCAACTCTAAAATTGCGTCCTGCACGATTAATCATTTTTGTGTTGGGGCCACGGTGGTGGAGTGGCTAGAGCGATCGACTTTCACTTAGGCGAACTGGGTTGATTACCGGTGAGATCACTCCACGATTTTCGTACTTGGGAATTGTGCCGGACGATGCCACTGGTCGGCGTATTTTCTCGGGATCTCCCGTTTCCCCCGCCCTTGCATTCCGGCGCTGCTCCATACTCCCATCGCTTCACTCAAGTCCCTGATATTAACATCCGCCCAAACTCTTTCCCCTCTTCTTAGTTATGTCCAGCAACTTGCATTATCTCAATATATTCTTTGGGCTGGATTAACGTGACTTTATTTGTTGGGAACTGTAATATAATTGTTCTTGGCATAGCTCGACGAAATATTTTCCAAGTATAACTATAAAGTGACATTCTTATTTCATGCAATAGATTTATTGTATAACTTGTTTAATTCTATGTGTTGACATGCATGTGCCCTCTTGGAAAATAGTAAATATTAGAATGTTTATTTTATACGCAACTTGTAGTCTACACTTTTAATACTAGTATTAATGTCAAAATCGTAAAGTGGTATCTCAATATTACTGTTTCCTGAAAAACAAATCATATTATTTCATATAGTTTTTAATGTGTTGCTGAAGAGATTTTGTAAATGATATTTTGCACATGCCATAATTTTCTCAGAAAATAATATTCATTGTGACTTTATGAAACTGTTAAATTAGAATTGTTACGCTTTACATATTCACTTTATTGCACATAATACTTTCATGACACTACGACGCATGAAAACAGCACCGTTAACTTGTTTTGCAAATATGAAAGGCTGTCAAATATACTATTTTATTGTATTTGGTTTTAAACTGGGCATAAGTCTGCGCGACCTCGTTACATTTTCTTAAAAGGCACTTGTTACTACACAAAGGAAAACTTGATTCTTATAACTTATTTAGATACTAGCTAACTGTAACAGTAACATAGCAAATATGCCATAAGAATAAAATTTAACAACGCTGAGCACTCCGCACACGCACCAAATGAAGTGACACGTTGGTAAACATTCGGATTCGCATTCGGAGGGAATAAGGTTCGAATCCCAGTATGGCCGTCCTGATTCCAGTTTTTATTGGTTTCCCGAAATCACTCCAGCCAAATTGGTTGGATGTTTCATTGCTACAAGAAAAATTTCTAATGAACTTGCAAAAAAAAGTGCTATTGAGGCATTTCTTTAAACATTTATGTTGTAGTAAAATTAATAATGTTAACAAAGTTAACAATTTACGAAGTCTTATAATACTATAATGAAAATATACTGTTGAAGAGTTAATGTTAATAAAGCCTCTAAACTATGATTCCGCAACCAAAAGTTGTATTAAGATGGAAGAACAAAATATTTTGTGTTACTGCGACATTAAATAACTGTCCATCCAACACAAGCTTACACAGACTTGGCTTTGTAAAATGGCGGATAATAGTGAACAGCGATAACCTCGTAAAATGAAGCCAATATATTAAAATTTTAAAGCCCAGTATGAGAACTAAATGTAGCTAAGACNTAAATTTTAAAGCCCAATATGAGAACTAAATGTAGCTAAGACGATCTCTTAAGCCTTGCGAAGCAGTTAACGTGTGCCAATTGTGTGTTTATTTATAGAGCCTAAAGCATTTCCACGTAACGAAAGAGAACTGAATTATATCTTTATGTTGTTCTGAATACATTTGGAAGGACGTCAGGTTCCGTAAAGGGGAGAACGTCAAATACTAAGGGCGCAGGTACAGTTCCCTTCCTAGTCTTTTTTTTTGGTTAGTAATATATCTTTTTGTGAGAAAATAATTGTACTTAATTTATTTTAAATCAAATGTTTTTCAAAGCAAAGAAAATGCACGAAAAATTTTAAAAACAAATATTTATATAAGTTTAACGCAAAAATTGTTTTGCAGCAACATAATGATCTACCTTAAGGCCGCGCTTCATCCCCGACGACCTCCATTGCGGGATCGGCATTTACATGTAAAATAAAATATTTTGCTGCTTCTGTATTATTTGTGATATCGGTTTCAAACAAAAATTATTTTGCAGATTTTGAAAACAACTCTTTAGCGACAGCGCCAAAATTCTTATATAATGTTTACAAGTAATGCCACAAATGATAGAAACATTAAAAACGTCACGGATTTCAGGCTATAGGTTAAATTTTGTGAAAAGCTACCATGGTCCATACCGTATAAGAAGGCCACTTTCTGACAGTCAGTGAGTGGCAACTTGACATATACGAAACAAACAAAGNAACAAAAATTATTTTGCAGATTTTGAAAACAACTCTTTAGCGACAGCGCCAAAATTCTTATATAATGTTTACAAGGTAATGCCACAAATGATTGAAACATTAAAAACGTCACGGATTTCAGGCTATAGGTTAAATTTTGTGAAAAGCTACTATGGTCCATACCGTATAAGAAGGCCACTTTCTGACAGTCAGTGAGTGGCAACTTGAATATACGAAACAAACAAAGCGCCATTTACAAAATCCTGTATCAGCTGATGCACGAACGAACAAAAGTTAAAATTACGTTGGCTATTCTGAGTGCACTGCCGATGCACATCAGAAAAGCAGAAAATACGCGGATAAGAAAGAGTTCTTGCATTTATTAATACATTTTATTTTACAAGGTCACAAAACAATAGTTGTTAGTGTTAAAAACTAAACTTAACGTAGTTATGTTTAGGTGATCAAAATGAAATGTACAATAGAACGATACGACGTGGAAAAGTTTTCTGAAGTTGTGCTAACTTCAGAAAGTTTTTTCACGTCGTATCATCCATCTCCAGCCTTGTTTTCAACACGTCCATGATATTAATTCCAAATGCATACAGAAATATTGCATAACATTGTTGAATTATTTTTTTTAATAATTTGACGAAACGACACAAATTTGAAATATATTTCCAGNAAATATTGCATAACATTGTTGAATTATTTTTTTTAATAATTTGACGAAACGACACAAATTTGAAATATATTTCCAGCCCGTAACATAATAATTATCAACTTTAAAAAATATGCTATCTGTTGACCATAAAACGAGTTACTCAAACTTTCGCCGTGACGTGCTGCACGCTATCTATCGGATATTTTGCGAGCTATTACCAGCCAGAAATGAACCTCTTTCCTGCGCGATATATAACGAATTTACGAACATATGCCAATAGTTATATTTTTCCACGAGCTCTGCATAATTTTTAAAGTAACATATATTTCATGTACAACGATTTGGAGTACAAGTCATTTATATTCGGCTGGCAATCGTTCGTCTACGTAAATTATACGCCATATTGTTCTCTCGAAACCCATCTCCTTGATTCCGTAGACACGCGTGAATAGTTTTTAAGCAATTCTAACGTTATTCCACGTCACATATTTCCAACTCGAATATATTAGCTATAACGTCCAAAGTGTGATAATAGATAAAACAGACCGTCTCGCAAATTTTAACCCAAATTCACTATCTCGGACAAATTAAAAAAGAGTTATCAAATATCTCATTATTTGCAACATTTTATATTTTTACTTGTATAACCTACTTATATTTTTAGACAGATGTCAGTCTTAAAATATCTTAACATTTGTTTAGCATTACAGTACAACGAGAAGTGGATTAGCTGACAGCATGTTGATAAAAAATACAGCCCCGACGTGACGGACCAGCTGATGGTGGAAGGATACGTATTCAGATGTAAACAGTGGCGCTACTTTCGCCGAGCTGTCAAAAAGTGGCCTTCTTATATGGTACAGAATATATCAGTCAGTCTTGCCTGAGATGAGCTGCTTAAAAAATTTCTGGACGCCGCACATACGAGTAATATTATTAAAAAGAACCGGTAATAAGTGGAAATCATAAAGATTGTCAAAACTCCTCTGCAATGGAATTTTTTTAGAGCTTAGTGGTTTACACACGACATAACAGCAGTAAAATGTTCCCGCGCTCCAATCATTTGCGTCACTGAGAGTCTGTACGTGTCGTTTCGTGAACCATATGTTATTAACTCTCGGCGTTTCACTTAATTACCCGCATTACTGCAGTGAATTGTATTAGTTTTTTGTGTTGTTTGGAACAAAAGTTTTTTGCAAATAGAAGAAGAGGGTATGTACCTTATTTTTAATCATTATTTAAGTAGTTAGCTATAAAAATAAAAACAAATACTACCCTGAGAATGTAATTCCTAAAGTCTCAGATTTTACTTAATAAAAATATTAAATAGTCGATTTGTTTATGTGTCGGAGGTTGTCGTGCAATGGTTGTTATAGATATGTGAAGCTAAGACTATCCACAAACAATTCCATTAAAAACCGGTCCGCATTCTTCCGCTATTTTGAATACCATTACACTAAAGACATTGAGTAAATAAATCAATATTTTTAAATATTAACATTTCATCGCTTTTCTTTCAGATTCTTCAGAGGTGGTCATGGAATTGGCAAAAAAAGAATTATAAGACATAATGCGACAATGTCAAAGGTCAAGAATCGACGAAAAGATGGCGTTTTTGGACGAATACCTTAAAAAAAATTACCAAGTGCCCAGATAATGAAAAAAAGTTTTAAGTCATGCCTTGAAGTATTTTAGAAGTGATTTTAAGAAGAAATAGGTTGCTGCTCAATACAGAGAAGATCGTTTTTTTGTCAAAAAACGAAAATGGCTCGCATGTCCCCCAAATTGCCTACTTGGGCTAAGTAAAAACGAGGTAGACCATCTAAGGCATTTGATAAATTGACTCGACGTAGTAAGCGTCGTATGACAAAGAAATTACGGGTGCAGATATCTACCGAAAAGTTGACCTATGCTGCTCAAGTGAGTCAACGTATGTCTGGTAATACAGACGCGTCAAAAATAATAAAAGAAGTTGCAATCTCACCAAAAAGAGAACAGTGCAATAAAGACGTCATCAACCGACTTTTATTAAGTTCAGACCCATTCTTGAGTTGTAACAAGCCAAGGCAACATAAAGAACGTAGGCCTTTCTCAAGAGAGGCCATGGACATGTTGATATCAAATGCTCCGTCTGTGCGCGATAATGATAACGATATGAAGGAAGAAGAGGACTAGTATTTTGATTTAATATATATAATTTTCACCAGAGCCTTCAATTTTTACTGTGTTATTTTTCAAAAAACAAAAGGAATATTTTTTGTCCAGATTTTTGATACAGATTCTCCTATGTGCACCGACACTCTAGCTCTTTAAACAAAGCAGACACGCGATAGTTTGAAATTAAAAATTTGCATGGAAAACGCTTACTGCAGTGTGAAGCATGGACAAGAGCGGCGCAGCTGGAAGTTTGGGAGTGGTGGATGATGGGTGTGCAGCATGACATGAGAAAGAGGGGAGGGTGAAAAAGGGAGGAGATAGAAGGCTTATCTCATCTCGCCTCTTTACCCTGAGAAGTCAGTGACCTGCGATGGCATTCCGGGCCGTTTTCGTTTCCAATATAGTCTTAGACATTAGCATTAGATAAATATTTCATGCACTACATGTATTTTTAACCATCCAGTAAGTATATTAGCATTTAACATACAAAATGAACAAAAACTTCCAACTGAGAATTTAAAATGATGCAAGTAGGTAAAAAACCGTCAATATATGTGAGTCATTACGTCGCAATGTCAACATCTATTTTTAAATATATAATGAACCAACATAAGTACAAATAACGCACTNGGTACAAATAACGCACTGCAATCTCGATCTGACGCAGTCACACTACAATGAAGATTATATGCACACACTTATCTCGCGGGGCACACGACACACATGTAGAACCATATCACTGGGCTACACTAGCCTGCCATTTAGTATGAGCCAGCAACTTAGTCAAGCACTACACCATATGGTGCTTACGTTATACACTGAAGAGCCAAAAAAACTGGTATAGGCGTGCGTATGCAAATAACAGAGGTATGGAACCAATCAGAGTAACGCGATGTGGTCGGCAGCTACATCAGTTACTGCTGCTACGATGCCAGTTTATGGAGATTTAAGTGAGTTTGAACGTGGTGTTATAGTCGGCGCACGAGAAATGGGACATAGCATCTCCGAGGTAGCGATAACATTTGGATGTTCACGTACAACCATTACACGAGTATACCGTGAATATCGGGAATCCGGTAAAACATCACATCTTCGAGATCGCTGCGGCCGGAAAAAGATCGTGAAAAAACGGGACAAACGACGACTGACGAGAATCATTAAACGTGACAGACGTGCAACCCTTTCTCAAATTGGCGCAGATTGTATTTGTGGACTGCCCTGTAGGATTCATGGTGTAAATTGCCTCCTGCATACCTTCAGATATTAGTCGCGTCCATGCCACGTCGTCTTGCGGCACTTCTGCGTGCTCGAGAGGGGTGGTGGGGGCCCTACCTGACATTAGGCAGGTATACCAATTTTTTCGGCTCTTCAGTGTAATCAAATGTTTTGTCGGGCATCGAAAAAAGTAATACGAAAGCACAATAATTGTCTCATTATGTGGACACCTCTGAAACTAAATTGTGTCTAGAGTACTGAAAGTGTGACAGCAATTATGCAATTAATATCATGTTTAGCATACTTTCCGAAGGAAAGAAAGGCTTATGAGATCACTTTCCTTTCTGTGTGTCTATGTGTGTGTACTTGTGTATATGTGTGTGTCTGTGCATGTGCCCCGCTTTCAATTTTTGAACGTGTCAACAGAATTTCACCAAGCTTGGTAAACTTATAATACTTAGTGTGAACACCTGGCTTTGATAGTTTTCGACCACGTCGGGCACTTACTTTCCAAATGGCGGCTCTTTAAAAATTTGGGATTATATGTTATACCTCGGAAAACATTCAAGTGATTTAAACCAAATTTTGCAAGCTGGCAAAGCATCAAGTATTCATTAAATTTTAAGATGGATTTTCTTGAAAGTCCGCCATTTTCGAAAATATTCTATATAATATATACGTTTTGTTTAGCGCAAGATTTCGACGCTACGGTGAACGTATTTCACAAAAAAAAGTGTCTCTAATGTTATCTTTTTGTACGATCCATAGTTCTGGTGCTACAGCGCAAAAATAATTTCCAGTTACCCGGAAACTCCTACCCATCTTCATTACTCAGTATAGAGGTAACATCAACCGTTAATCTTGGCAAACACTTTTAGATATTAATTTCAGTTCTGAGGCTGCTAATTAAAATTAACTTTCAACAAGCTTGAATCAATTTGTTTTTTTTTTTCACCCTTAATTTATTCTGGCTCCTCTGGAACTGAAGAGGCATTAACGTCATAAAAATCAATTAGCACATATGGGTAACGAGCGTTTTTTCGGTAGATGTAACCCTCTAACTTCCAAATAACAGGAGGTGTTATCAACTCTCAAATCTTCACTGATGGCAAATAATCAGGGGCTAGCATTGTTCACTAATTGGTTGCTTCATCTCATGTAGTTTCTGACTTCTTGCGAATATCTAATTCTAATTCTCAATTTTCAGATGTGTCTCTCTTCTTTAATAACGACGTCAGTTCTTAGGCCTTAGTGTGTTTTATACTCCATATTCCATAATGAATAATCTCACAAAGTTTGTTGCTGGACTTCAGAATCACAATATTTAAGTGTGTGTGTTAACACACACAGATAACAAAACGCACACTCGCATATCTCAAGCTTAAAAATTGAATATGCCCACAACATTAAATGGAAAACATACATTAAAATTGTAATAATTATTGGTTCAAAATATTACCTAAATTGGTGATACATCATTATATTAATGGTATATTAACAACGGAATCGATGGCAGATAGCTGAAAACTATTTATTGACATTTGGTATTACAGAAGCTAAATTTCCTGGGTTCTGTTAAAATTAGTAAGAAAAGATTTACTACATGTTTATAAGAATGGTGCCGGAAAGTAAATCAATTTGCCTATTTTGGCTATTAAATTAGGAAAGGCCTGCCTTTAATAACATTATGTATTTTTTGTTTGAGCACATATTTTACATGTTAGGGTGTACAAATTGAAGGGTAAAAATTTTTTTTAAGAAAAACAGGTAATTTTTTAATGTTTATGTTACAATTAATATAATCCGCAGTGGCTAATCTGTAATTTTAGAATAAAAATTTATAAAAATTCCGAATAGAAAGAGGTGACACTCCCCCCTTCAGGGCCAGACACACCCCCCTGACAGAGATTTCGGTTCTGAAATAAAATTAGGTATCGTTTTCGTGGGCCTGACCATTCTTAAAAGTACGCTGTCAATTACATTAATTACAGAATTACATTGCAGAATTACACTATTCTGTATTTAAGTCAGGGCTCTCAAGACCTCGTTCTTAAGAGCCGCCCAAATCTCTCAACTCATTTATACAATAGTCAATAAATGTTTCCCTGCTTATACTTTTATTCAATACGGCTCTCCAGTTTTAATATATGTAGGATTGTTGAACGTGATCTTATTCTATATAAAATAATTAAATTACACGTACATTCAACGTAGTAAAGAAACAAAGAAGTCACAAGATAAATATGTGATAACAACATTGACAATTGAAGGGAAGGTTGCAGCGAGGTTGCAGAGCGTCTATGGAGCAGTGTAGCCAACCTTTACACCTCCCCCCTGGAAGTCGGTTGCCGCTGGGAACAAGGAAGCCACAAGATAAATATGTGATAACAACATTGACAATTGAAGGGAAGGTTGCAGCGAGGTTGCAGAGCGTCTATGGAGCAGTGTAGCCAACCTTTACACCTCCCCCCTGGAAGTCGGTTGCCGCTGGGAACAAGGAAGCCACAAGATAAATATGTGATAACAACATTGACAATTGAAGGGAAGGTTGCAGCGAGGTTGCAGAGCGTCTATGGAGCAGTGTAGCCAACCTTTACACCTCCCCCCTGGAAGTCGGTTGCCGCTGGGAACAAGGAAGCCACAAGATAAATATGTGATAACAACATTGACAATTGAAGGGAAGGTTGCAGCGAGGTTGCAGAGCGTCTATGGAGCAGTGTAGCCAACCTTTACACCTCCCCCCTGGAAGTCGGTTGCCGCTGGGAACAAGGAAGCCACAAGATAAATATGTGATAACAACATTGACAATTGAAGGGAAGGTTGCAGCGAGGTTGCAGAGCGTCTATGGAGCAGTGTAGCCAACCTTTACACCTCCCCCCTGGAAGTCGGTTGCCGCTGGGAACAAGGAAGCCACAAGATAAATATGTGATAACAACATTGACAATTGAAGGGAAGGTTGCAGCGAGGTTGCAGAGCGTCTATGGAGCAGTGTAGCCAACCTTTACACCTCCCCCCTGGAAGTCGGTTGCCGCTGGGAACAAGGAAGCCACAAGATAAATATGTGATAACAACATTGACAATTGAAGGGAAGGTTGCAGCGAGGTTGCAGAGCGTCTATGGAGCAGTGTAGCCAACCTTTACACCTCCCCCCTGGAAGTCGGTTGCCGCTGGGAACAAGGAAGCCACAAGATAAATATGTGATAACAACATTGACAATTGAAGGGAAGGTTGCAGCGAGGTTGCAGAGCGTCTATGGAGCAGTGTAGCCAACCTTTACACCTCCCCCCTGGAAGTCGGTTGCCGCTGGGAACAAGGAAGCCACAAGATAAATATGTGATAACAACATTGACAATTGAAGGGAAGGTTGCAGCGAGGTTGCAGAGCGTCTATGGAGCAGTGTAGCCAACCTTTACACCTCCCCCCTGGAAGTCGGTTGCCGCTGGGAACAAGGAAGCCACAAGATAAATATGTGATAACAACATTGACAATTGAAGGGAAGGTTGCAGCGAGGTTGCAGAGCGTCTATGGAGCAGTGTAGCCAACCTTTACACCTCCCCCCTGGAAGTCGGTTGCCGCTGGGAACAAGGAAGCCACAAGATAAATATGTGATAACAACATTGACAATTGAAGGGAAGGTTGCAGCGAGGTTGCAGAGCGTCTATGGAGCAGTGTAGCCAACCTTTACACCTCCCCCCTGGAAGTCGGTTGCCGCTGGGAACAAGGAAGCCACAAGATAAATATGTGATAACAACATTGACAATTGAAGGGAAGGTTGCAGCGAGGTTGCAGAGCGTCTATGGAGCAGTGTAGCCAACCTTTACACCTCCCCCCTGGAAGTCGGTTGCCGCTGGGAACAAGGAAGCCACAAGATAAATATGTGATAACAACATTGACAATTGAAGGGAAGGTTGCAGCGAGGTTGCAGAGCGTCTATGGAGCAGTGTAGCCAACCTTTACACCTCCCCCCTGGAAGTCGGTTGCCGCTGGGAACAAGGAAGCCACAAGATAAATATGTGATAACAACATTGACAATTGAAGGGAAGGTTGCAGCGAGGTTGCAGAGCGTCTATGGAGCAGTGTAGCCAACCTTTACACCTCCCCCCTGGAAGTCGGTTGCCGCTGGGAACAAGGAAGCCACAAGATAAATATGTGATAACAACATTGACAATTGAAGGGAAGGTTGCAGCGAGGTTGCAGAGCGTCTATGGAGCAGTGTAGCCAACCTTTACACCTCCCCCCTGGAAGTCGGTTGCCGCTGGGAACAAGGAAGCCACAAGATAAATATGTGATAACAACATTGACAATTGAAGGGAAGGTTGCAGCGAGGTTGCAGAGCGTCTATGGAGCAGTGTAGCCAACCTTTACACCTCCCCCCTGGAAGTCGGTTGCCGCTGGGAACAAGGAAGCCACAAGATAAATATGTGATAACAACATTGACAATTGAAGGGAAGGTTGCAGCGAGGTTGCAGAGCGTCTATGGAGCAGTGTAGCCAACCTTTACACCTCCCCCCTGGAAGTCGGTTGCCGCTGGGAACAAGGAAGCCACAAGATAAATATGTGATAACAACATTGACAATTGAAGGGAAGGTTGCAGCGAGGTTGCAGAGCGTCTATGGAGCAGTGTAGCCAACCTTTACACCTCCCCCCTGGAAGTCGGTTGCCGCTGGGAACAAGGAAGCCACAAGATAAATATGTGATAACAACATTGACAATTGAAGGGAAGGTTGCAGCGAGGTTGCAGAGCGTCTATGGAGCAGTGTAGCCAACCTTTACACCTCCCCCCTGGAAGTCGGTTGCCGCTGGGAACAAGGAAGCCACAAGATAAATATGTGATAACAACATTGACNATGGAAACGACTTGGAAAACCAAGGGCCGCACAAATTGAACACTCCTTCCATAGAGCTTCATTTTTCTGTTGGGGTTCATTTTTCTTATAAAGAAATTTTTGTATATATTTCGGACTTAACGGTCTTTCCCTTTTCCTTCTGGCAAAAGCGTCTTCCAACTTTCGAAGCCCGGTATGCAGACCATCAAGAGTATAAAGACCATCCCTATCAAGTTCTTCTTGAGCTTCACTTGGTAAACCAAACACTATCTGGTTGATAAAAGATAATTCAGTACCTTTAGGTTCCACTTCCAGGCATAATTTCTCTTTGGTAAGTGCATAATCGATTAACGACCATCCCAAATATTTGTAGTTAAAAGCTTTCCTAACAATCGACCAGCATTTATAAACAAAAACATTACGGAAAGAACTCTGCCAAATCTCCCAGGAAGCGGTTAGACCTATCTTTATCAGATTAGTTTCATACCAGTCTTTTGCCGAGCCCGTGATAAAGAAACATAAAGCCTGTATTCTTNACCTATCTTTATCAGATTAGTTTCATACCAGTCTTTTGCCGAGCCCGTGATAAAGAAACATAAAGCCTGTATTCTTAGTCTATCTGAACTTATCTGGAATCGATTGCATTCGTCTTCAAATCTACGTAATCTTTCTGTGATCGTATTGTCTTTTTTCAAATTTATGTAAAATGAATTTCTTTTTAATGTGATGTAATTTTGTTTCGTCTTGAGTTGAATTTAATTTCAACTGAAGCTCCAATCGCTTAATTCGATCTTC
>NQII01012538.1:0-23160 GCA_002778355.1 Clitarchus hookeri
ATTTGGTTGTGGTAGCTAGTCATTAATATAATTTTCATATTAAGATTCAGTGGGTTATTCAACCAGAGTACAGTTTATATTTGGTCATTTCATGAGTTTTTTGGTGTAGAGGTCAGTTGGAGGTTATTGTTCATTAGCCCTTAGAGGGTAGTAAGTATTGAATTTGGTCGGTCACGTGAATTTAAAGAAAAGTATCCTGATTGGCTCTCGTATCACCATTGCTGGTTGGATGAGTAGGGTGGCGTGGTCAGCCGACAGACAATCAGAGTGCAGGTTAGAACAGGGTGACGCTGAAGGTTTAGTCAAGCACATTCCTCTTCCACAAATACCACCACCACTGCCGAGAACGAAAGCATGTGTGGTGAGGGGGTCGTAACCCCAGAAGTGAAATAATGTATTGGGTGTCGAAAGTTTACTGTGCATGGCTAGCACCCGTGGTTTACCATCTATAACTTGTTCAGACTGAACAGTTTTTTCAACTAAATTATTTTCCATCCCAGTATGCAGCTACTAGGGTGTAGGCAGCCTCGTGTTTGCCTATTTCGTAAATTGAGATGCAAGCAGTTCATCTGTAATTACTGTAAGATGTACTAAGTTTCATCATCGATAATGTAAATTGAGCAATATTTGTTTTTTTTATTTGAGAATATGAATGAGTTAATAAAAAATGAGAACAGAACTTCGGCAATCTAATTCAAAAGAACGGTTACCAACCTCCATCTACAAAAATCGCCGAACTAGATAGTCCAACAGCATTATTCCCAGCTGGGCTATGGTTGGGAAATGTCATTCAAAAATGTTAATATTAGTGCACATAAAATAACTGAAATGTTACAACATTCAAAGAAGGGCAGTTATTTTGGCTGTATGACCCTAAAAATTGTGTAGCATATAGGTCACAGTACGACAAATGTTGGGGAGGCTTATGTCAAATTTTAAAGCAAGTCAGTGACATGTCCTTTCAGATCTCTCATTGAGGCTCCCTCCCTGAAGGAAAAGTCAATATTGGTTCACATGGACTAACTGACATTCGACAAAGGTCCGGATGTCACAGAGTCTGTCCTGAATAAACAGACTTGCGGAGGAGAAGTGTTAGGAGCGGCCCCTTTGTCTTCATGATCTATCACTCTCCCTTTGGGCGTGCTTAGCGCAGTCTTCCAAGGACATCACTGGTAACCATAGAAAGGGAGACAGAGCTTCATATGCCTGATAATACTTACACAGGCCATGATAACGCTATCAGGATTTATGTCACTCCCGTCTAGAACAATAATTGACTCTGGAGTCTCTGAGCAAAATTTTTGGTCACCGCCTCACTTAGCGTGATGTAAGTGGGAAAAATTTCTGGGCCACGTCAGCTACGCTGCGGCGTGCCTCTGTGCCTGCAGTCACATATACATATTGATGCCAGGTGTGTGTGGTCACTGGAGCAATAGGTAACACATGCAGTAACCAGAAAGTGTAGTTTGCAAGTATCCAGAGAGTATAGAGAGATTGACTGGCTGGGCTGCAGGACTTCATGCATGAGTAGCAAATATTTAGAAAGATGGTATAGCGAGGTTCCTAAGAAAAAATATTGTGACAGACTGTATTAAAGCACCAAATTGATACGCCTGTTATAAATTTTTTCTTTATACGTGCACAATTTAACAGTATCTTTAAACATAGCACCATTTTGAATGTTTTACATTGCTTGATTCAAACTTTCATTTCTATAAATCTAATCGATAGATTACTCTTTTTCTTCTCTTAAAAGATATGTTGGATAGAACTCCACCGACGAACTTCGGCAGGCGATTCCTCATAAAAAAAATAGATAGAAAACATACACACAACATATAGCCTAAGTCTATTCCGAAGGGATGAAAACAGCCCTTGAAAGTGTAGTTGAAGCAGAGGCTTTTTGCTAGTACCACAGCCAGAATGAACGATAAATGTCTGAGTTTCCGGATACTGCATTATTAAATGACAAAGTACAAAGCACAAAAATATGGGCTCCAATATCAACCCCCATCCATGAAAATTGAGGAGTTGACAGCATATTCTGTGCAAATAAAATGTAACTGTATAACTTTGTGTGGTTTTTCCTGTGGATTTGTAATCTACCGTACCTGGTGAAAAAAACTTCTGACTTGTGTTTTAAAACTAAATGCTGCCGTTTTTAATAAATTTATTCATAATTTTTCAACAATGGATCTCAATGTCTGGTACATAGCAACACATTTGCTGTTGGTGCATGATGTTGCTGTTTTAAATGACACCATTCATTGTTGGAACAAGTCATGTGTCACGTGTTATCCATACCTATCACAACAAACTATAGCTGGTATGAAAGTAGGGCCCGTGGTGGCACAGTGGCAAAACTGCTTGCCTCCCACAATGGTGAATCGGACTTGATTCCCGGCGGGGTCGACACGAATATTTGTATCTGGGAAACGTAGCATATGTTACCATTGGCCAGTGGGTTTTTTTGGGACACCCCTTTTTCACTGCCATGTAATTTTGCCATTGCTCCATCTCCACCTCACGTTACATTCATTGGCAATACAAATACACATGTGACTTACCCGGGACTCGAAACAAGAAAACCTTGTACCATAAGCTAGTATGTAATCAACTGCATTACAGAGGTCAGATTCGAGCATCAACTAGGAATTTAATCAGTCTAATGTTTTGAATGATAGGGTTTACTAATATAAAATATTTACAGAGCCGTAATTTTGAAAATAAGTGACTAAGCCACCTCAAGCATGCAAGTTTACATGGCCTACCATAGCGCTGCTTGTGTGAAGAATTTAATGAAAATTGGTGGAATGGTCCCTCAGATGACATAAAACCTCTGTATTTTTCATGTGACAATCTTTATGCATGAAGGACAAAAAGTTATGTATTAGCACATTTGATGCCAGTATACAAAGTTAAGCTAAAACTGATTACATAGTTTTGTAGATATAGCACACTTAGCTAAAATTATTTTATAGCCACCATTCTGAAAATAAGTGCCTGGCCTACTTAAAACATACAAGCTTACTCCACTTGCTGCAGTGCAAATTGTTTGCCAAATTTGGTAGTAACCTGCCAATTGTTTCCCACGATATTACATAAAAACTTTATTTATCTGTATGGTGCTATCTTACAAAATGGTGGAAAATATGTTTTACGTAGATACAGTTGATTATTGTAATATTTACTGCGAGCATACAAAGAGAAGTTGAAATAGATTACATGGTCTCGACTTGATAACATTCTAAGCTAAAATGGCTATATGCCCACCATTTTGAAAATAAGTATCTAACATGCTGAAAATATACCTTCTAACATCATCTGCAGCAATATTATTTTTTGTTAAATTTGATAGGAATCAGCTAATTTTCTCCCAAGATACGATATAAAAACTTTTTTATTTGTGTGGCGCTATCTTACAAAATGGCAAATAAAATATGATTATTGTAGATACATTTAATAGTTGTAATATATACTGGCAGCATGCAAAGTTAAGTAGGAATTTATTACATGGTTACGACAATATAGGATTCTACGCTAAGATGCCTATGTTGCCGCCAATTTGAAAGTGTCTGACATACTTAAAACATACAATTTTAATTTTACATCATTGGCTGCTGTACTACTTGTGTGCCAAATTTAGTAGGAATCAGTTCTTTATTTACAGATATACGACATAAAAACCTTATTTGTGTGGCAATATCTTACAAAATGGCTGACAAAAATGGATTTATATGGGCACATATAATGATTGTACTAATACTTTCAGCAAACTAAATTTGGTCAAAACTGGTTAAATGGTGTAGTAGATATTCCAAATAAACCCAAATTATTTGTATGGCCACCATTTGGAAAGTAAGTGCCTAATCAAGTTTAATCACTTACATTTACCTGGTGTATTGTAGTATTATTTACATGCAAAATTGGGTGAGAATTGCTTTGATAGTTTTCAACATATAAAGTAAAATTTTAGTTTTTTTAATTTGGTGCTGTCTTCCAAAATGGCACACTAACAATATAAATTTTAAAATGTAATGCTTACAATATGTTCTGCCAGCATACAAAATTTGGTTTAAATTGTGTGAATGGTTCCCGAAATATGACATATCACCTAAAATATTAAAATGGCCACCATTTTGAAAGTAAGCACCCGGAGTGGTCAAAAACTATAAAGGTCAGGTGGCCTTACTAAGTATTATATATGTACCTAGTTTGGTGAAATTCGGTTGACAATTGTCTCACAACTGTTGCATGTGTTTCTGGTTTCCATCTCTAATAATGTTGCTTTCAACGAGACGACAAGTCCTACCTGTCAGCTCAACTTTTAGGAAATTAATTAAAAATTTATTGCACCCATGTTGAGGAAAGTACAGTAAAGAGTTATATCAATAACTTCTTGTTAATATTAGAAATATAATTGGACTAGTTACAAAATAAACTTTAAAGTACATCTTTTTTGGAGCAGAAAATTTGTATATCAATAATTTAATATTGGCTTGCTAAGCCAAGTTTACTCTTCAATAGCACACTTTCATAATTTGCAATTCAGGAGAACGTTATAAATTACTATCCAAATATTGGTTTTCTCATTAACTACATTATAAAATACACAGGGGTGTAGTGGAGCTGGAAGGCTGTCCCAATACTTCTTTGTGAAAATTTTTATGTTGCCCAAGCATCATGTATTTTAAGTCAATAATTATTATTGCTTTTTAATGAACTTGTGAAAACAAAACCACAAAGACGAGAATTTGTGATGTTTTAATATAGTACATGTTTGCTTTGAAATAAGGGCACATTATTTTGTACACAGGTGGGGCAAATTGATCAATTAAAACATTAATTTGATAAACTACCATCGTGATTTGGAATAGAATCAAAACTCAAAATATTAAGCTAACTTTTTTTTTGCTCTGTTCGGTTGCTCAGTTATTAAAGCATATAATAAAATATAACATCTGTAAATTAAATANTTTAAACATAGCACCATTTTGAATGTTTTACATTGCTTGATTCAAACTTTCATTTCTATAAATCTAATCGATAGAGTACTCTTTTTCTTCTCTTAAAAGATATGGTGGATAGAACTCCACCAACAAACTTCGGCAGGCGATTCCTCATAAAAAAAAATAGATAGAAAACATACACACAACATATAGCCTAAGTCTATTCCGAAGGGATGAAAACAGCCCTTGAAAGTGTAGTTGAAGCAGAGGCTTTTTGCTAGTACCACAGCCAGAATGAACGATAAATGTCCGAGTTTCCGGATACTGCATTATTAAATGACAAAGTACAAAGCACAAAAATATGGGCTCCAATATCAACCTCCATCCATGAAAATTGAGGAGTTGACAGCATATTTGTGCAAATAAAATGTAACTGTATAACTTTGTGTGGTTTTTCCTGTGGATTTGTAATCTACCGTACCTGGTGAAAAAAACTTCTGACTTGTGTTTTAAAACTAAATGCTGCCGTTTTTAATAAATTTATTCATAATTTTTCAACAATGGATCTCAATGTCTGGTACATAGCAACACATTTGCTGTTGGTGCATGATGTTGCTGTTTTAAATGACACCATTCATTGTTGGAACAAGTCATGTGTCACGTGTTATCCATACCTACCACAACAAACCATAGCTGGTATGAAAGTAGGGCCCGTGGTGGCACAGTGGCAAAACTGCTTGCCTCCCACAATGGTGAATCGGACTTGATTCCCAGCGGGGTCGACACGAATATTTGTATCTGGGAAACGTAGCATATGTTACCATTGGCCAGTGGGTTTTTTTGGGACACCCCTTTTTCACTGCCATGTAATTTTGCCATTGCTCCATCTCCACCTCACGTTACATTCATTGGCAATACAAATACACATGTGACTTACCCGGGACTCGAAACAAGAAAACCTTGTACCATAAGCTAGTATGTAATCAACTGCATTACAGAGGTCAGATTCGAGCATCAACTAGGAATTTAATCAGTCTAATGTTTCGAATGATAGGGTTTACTAATATAAAATATTTACAGAGCCGTAATTTTGAAAATAAGTGACTAAGCCACCTCAAGCATGCAAGTTTACATGGCCTACCATAGCGCTGCTTGTGTGAAGAATTTAATGAAAATTGGTTGAATGGTCCCTCAGATTACATAAAACCTCTGTATTTTTCATGTGACAATCTTTATGCATGAAGGACAAAAAGTTATGTATTAGCACATTTGATGCCAGTATACAAAGTTAAGCTAAAACTGATTACATAGTTTTGTAGATATAGCACACTTAGCTAAAATTATTTTATAGCCACCATTCTGAAAATAAGTGCCTGGCCTACTTAAAACATACAAGCTTACTCCACTTGCTGCAGTGCAAATTGTTTGCCAAATTTGGTAGTAACCTGCCAATTGTTTCCCACGATATTACATAAAAACTTTATTTATCTGTATGGTGCTATCTTACAAAATGGTGGAAAATATGTTTTACGTAGATACAGTTGATTATTGTAATATTTACTGCGAGCATACAAAGAGAAGTTGAAATAGATTACATGGTCTCGACTTGATAACATTCTAAGCTAAAATGGCTATATGCCCACCATTTTGAAAATAAGTATCTAACATGCTGAAAATATACCTTCTAACATCATCTGCAGCAATATTATTTTTTGTTAAATTTGATAGGAATCAGCTAATTTTCTCCCAAGATACGATATAAAAACTTTTTTATTTGTGTGGCGCTATCTTACAAAATGGCAAATAAAATATGATTATTGTAGATACATTTAATAGTTGTAATATATACTGCCAGCATGCAAAGTTAAGTAGGAATTTATTACATGGTTACGACAATATAGGATTCTAGGCTAAGATGCCTATGTTGCCGCCATTTTGAAAGTGTCTGACATACTTAAAACATACAATTTTAATTTTACATCATTGGCTGCTGTACTACTTGTGTGCCAAATTTAGTAGGAATCAGTTCTTTATTTACAGATATACGACATAAAAACCTTATTTGTGTGGCAATATCTTACAAAATGGCTGACAAAAATGGATTTATATGGGCACATATAATGATTGTACTAATACTTTCAGCAAACTAAATTTGGTCAAAACTGGTTAAATGGTGTAGTAGATATTCCAAATAAACCCAAATTATTTGTATGGCCACCATTTGGAAAGTAAGTGCCTAATCAAGTTTAATCACTTACATTTACCTGGTGTATTGTAGTATTATTTACATGCAAAATTGGGTGAGAATTGCTTTGATAGTTTTCAACATATAAAGTAAAATTTTAGTTTTTTTAATTTGGTGCTGTCTTCCAAAATGGCACACTAACAATATAAATTTTAAAATGTAATGCTTACAATATGTTCTGCCAGCATACAAAATTTGGTTTAAATTGTGTGAATGGTTCCCGAAATATGACATATCACCTTAAATATTAAAATGGCCACCATTTTGAAAGTAAGCACCCGGAGTGGTCAAAAACTATAAAGGTCAGGTGGCCTTACTAAGTATTATATATGTACCTAGTTTGGTGAAATTCGGTTGACAATTGTCTCACAACTGTTGCATGTGTTTCTGGTTTCCATCTCTAATAATGTTGCTTTCAACGAGACGACAAGTCCTACCTGTCAGCTCAACTTTTAGGAAATTAATTAAAAATTTATTGCACCCATGTTGAGGAAAGTACAGTAAAGAGTTATATCAATAACTTCTTGTTAATATTAGAAATATAATTGGACTAGTTACAAAATAAACTTTAAAGTACATCTTTTTTGGAGCAGAAAATTTGTATATCAATAATTTAATATTGGCTTGCTAAGCCAAGTTTACTCTTCAATAGCACACTTTCATAATTTGCAATTCAGGAGAACGTTATAAATTACTATCCAAATATTGGTTTTCTCATTAACTACATTATAAAATACACAGGGGTGTAGTGGAGCTGGAAGGCTGTCCCAATACTTCTTTGTGAAAATTTTTATGTTGCCCAAGCATCATGTATTTTAAGTCAATAATTATTATTGCTTTTTAATGAACTTGTGAAAACAAAACCACAAAGACGACAATTTGTGATGTTTTAATATAGTACATGTTTGCTTTGAAATAAGGGCACATTATTTTGTACACAGGTGGGGCAAATTGATCAATTAAAACATTAATTTGATAAACTACCATCGTGATTTGGAATAGAATCAAAACTCAAAATATTAAACTAACTTTTTTTTTGCTCTGTTCGGTTGCTCAGTTATTAAAGCATATAATAAAATATAACATCTGTAAATTAAATAACTATATGTAAGAAAGTTAAAATGTTGCAAAATATTTATCTCATAATTTTACTTTACCCATTTGAATAATAAAATAAGTACTGGAACCCCCAACCCCAATATACCGTTACGGTCAAAGCGTTCTAGGACTGCTATATGTATGACTACACTTAAGAAAGACTAGTAACATATTAAGTATTATATTTTGCTTCTTTAGTAAATCTAAATTTAATGCACAAAACAAATTTTAAGAAAAACACAAAGGCAAACAGTAATTTATTTCTAAACAATGAAGTTGTGCTTTATGTTGAAACAGGAACAATATTGTAACAGCGTTACGTTGATAAGTGTAAAAGGAGCATGAAAGTCATTCTGCTCTATTTCCTTGGAAAAAAAACGGTTTGAAAGAAACTTTCGTAAATCAATGCTTTCCAATTATATTTACAAATTATGTTACGCAATGCCGATATTTGAAAACTTATAACAGAAGAATTTGTTTTTCTACCCATTATTACATCCACAACTTTTCTGTAGCTACTTTTCCTGCTTCCACTTAAAGGACATGGCAACACCGCACACACACCGTGTACGTAGCTCATCCGCGGGAGATCTAGTGAGCAGCTCTCACCAGATACACTCTGTCGGCGTGGTTATCAACTAGACACACTCCACTTTGTGCTCCTCTTCTCCAGTATTAACATGCACTACATTGAGACTTGCTGTTGTACCAAATTATTGAGAGGTAGAATTGAAGAGCGAACTTGGAGTAGCAATTTAAACAAAAAATCCATTAAATTTTTAATGTGTTTTACGTTCATAAAGGCTATCTCAAATATTGAAAATTCATAAAATAAAAAATGTTTCTACGGCAACAAGATGACTTCCAGGACATAATTCTAAATAATAATAATAACAATAATAATAATAAAAATAATCATAATCAACAAATATTCGAACAAGACACAGGTACACTACATCACACGATTGTTACACGGTGGGTGCATGTAACCAAGTGTGTTTGCATATCTTTTTAAAGTGTCAAAATAATAATTAAAAAAAATTAATTGAAATTTTTTTTTTTCTTTTATAAGTGTATAAATAAACTAAAAACCATCATCTTTATGTAGTAATAGATAAAAATACCTACAACTGTGTAAACAGGTGCATTATCACCAATCAAACATGCAAAGAAATTCCTGTCAGTGGTAGACCGAGCCTCCTAAGATTAAGACATTAAGAGCACTCCAAACAATACCTTGTAGCGCAGGTGATAATGGAAGTGACTCATTTCCTGGAAGACAGGTAGTTAACCATTATAATATAATGTACACAGTTTTCAAAATGTAACTAGGAAACAAAATCACAGTGTGTGATGTTTTGCATGTAACACATTTTTTTAAACATAATATAGGTCCACATAAGTACCTCATGAATATTACCTTTAAGTTGTAAATATTAACGCCAATATCTATGGCTTTATATTTTCATTTCTTATTGTACTTAAAAAGGGAAAATTAAATTGGTATAGTTTTTATATTCAGTGTGACAACATACCTCATAACCAGGGCCGGATCTGCCATGTTGGCCCCTGTATGCCCATGAAAATGTGCCTCTCCCTCCCTCACTCGGTTTTCTTTTTTTCCACTTTTTCCTCGTTTATTATTTTACAACCCACAGTCATCTGATCTAGTGCATCATCATAACATAAATTACTACATTAAAATTATATAAATAAATAAATTATTTGCATTAAAATAATAAGTATTAGTTAAAAAAAAGTAAAAATTAAGTAATTTAATTAAATTGTTATAAAATAAACAAAATTTTTTTGCAAACTATATTAATTCAACCTTTTATTTGTAAGCATTTATTCTAACCTTCCTTTGGTCCAAGCCACTGTTATCACATGCATTATATATCTCTCAGTGTATGTATATGTGTATTTATTTATGTTTATATGTCTGTGAGTATGTAGGCTACATATATTCTGAAAAGTCAGTGCCATTTTCCTCTTATAACAATGTATGTAATTTCTGTTATGTTTTATCTTCCATGTACGATCACAAATGAAAATAACAGAAGACCTCAAATTATAGGCTGTTCACGGCAAAGTGAGCACTTTTGAGGCTCTAATTACTTTTTCCTTTTGGCTATTTTTTATCCTTTAACCACATTTTAAAATAAATATTTCCATGTAAGTAATACACATAGCCTATACATTCCACTGTACTCGGAAGTTAACGTCTAAGACTAAAATAAAATATATTTATTGACTATTATTACAAATGAGAGGGCTTTCAAAAGTGCTCACTTTACAATGAATAGACTATAACATGATTTGCTATAGATTATAACAGGTTACACATCTGTGTAATACAAGCATGTACAACCGTCATTGTTCTCTCTGTAATCCGGATGCCTCATTACATCACTTCCTGAATGTGCTGTCAACCTTAATACTATTCACTTCTCATAACTACCTAACATAAATAACTTTTGTTATTACATCTCCCTTATTTTCTTTTTTTTTTTTTAATAATCTTCTAGGTACTTAGGTCGATGTCCAATACACCCACTTCTCGTTATGAGAGGAGTTGCAGGGTGGCTCATGGTTAGCATATCTCTTATCGACAATCGACATTCATTTGGACTGAGTTAAGAACTTTCTCTAAATTTTACCCTCTGGTTATCCATCCTCTGAAGGGTGGGCTGAGGTCTTCAATTTGTCCCGACTCCCTCCTCAATGTCTGCCGATCTATGTCTATCACTTCTGTGTCTGGAACCTTACTTCTAGTCTCAAACTTTAACCTACTACCCCCTTTATGTATATAAACTCTGTTTCTCTCTACTTGTTTACATTCTGGTGTTCAAATCACTTATGATCGAGGTCTGTGTAGAGAATACCCAATAACCTGTCCTTTTGCTCTGTCCCTATTATCTTGTCTGCTATAGAATATGTTCTGACCTGGTATCAAGTTTGTTTAAAAAAAACCTGTTAGATTGGGTATTGTGAACCGAGGGTGATATTTTTGAACTGCCATTCTTCTGCAAACTTTTTAAATTTAACATTAGCATACTGTGTATCATTGTCACTAAATTCTTTGTCAGGAATCCCATATCTGGAAAAAAATAGATTTTTATTTTCTGATGGTTTCTTTACTAGACAGTTTCTCAACTCCTCTAACTCTACAAACTTGGAGAAAGAATCTAAGACTATGACGTAGTTATTTTGACACAAGGCAAAGCTATCTTTTCCAACAGCTAACCATGAACCTTCTGGTACTTCTCTCATGTACAACGGAGAGTCAAAAAAACTGGTATAGGCGTGCGTATGCAAATAACAGAGGTATATAACCAATCAGAGTAACGCGATGCGGTCGGCAGTGCCTATATAAGACAACAAGCGTATGGGAAAGTTGCTAGATCGGTTACTGCTGCTACAATGGTAGGTTATCAAGATTTAAGTGAGTTTGAACATGGTGTTACAGTCGGCGCACGAGAGATGGGACATAGCATCTCCGAGGTAGCAATAAAATTTGGATTTTTGCGTACGACAATTTCACGAGTGTACCGTGAATATCGGGAATCCAGTAAAACATCAACTCTTCGACATTGCTGCAGCCGGAAAAATACCGTGAACGAACGGAACAAACGATGACTGACAAGAATCATTATATGTGACAGATGTGCAACCCTTTCTCAAATTGGCGCAGATTTCAATGCCTCCTGCATACCTTCAGACATTAGTAGGGTCCATGCCACGTCGTCTTGCGGCACTTCTGCGTGCTCGCAGGGGCCCTACACGATATTAGGCAGGTGTACCAGTTTTTTTCGCTCTTCACTGTACATAGGTTCTTTTACATGTTTATTTTGATATTTCAAATACGTTACACAATTAGACACTGGGTTCTCTAACTGCTGACTCATGTTTGGCCAATACAAATGCTGCCTTGCTCTATGTTTACACTTAGAAATACCTAAGTGTATAATGCATACGGTCCAACATTTCTTTCATTAATGCCTTAGGTAACACTAATTGTTCCCCTTCAAATAACAACTTGTCAACAATGTTTAACTCTCCTCTCAACTTGAAGTACGGGTTTACTACGTCTGAACACTCTAACTTACTCTCAGGCCAACCATACCTCACCAACTACATAACAGCTTGTATTCAGGATCATTCTTTGTTTCTACTCAAATCTGTTCAAACTTACTTTGCAACATGGATAAATTCTCCACGACTTATCCTACTTGAGCGTCTATATCCTGCCCTGGATACAAATTATATAACATCTTATAACCTAATCTGGATAATGAATCAACTATTATTAACTCTTTCCCTGGTACATGTCTCATTCTTTGCAATTGCAGAGGACATTTGTTCACAGGCTTTTTGCAGATCGAAATGAGTTGCAAATAATCTGTTTGTTTAACAAATTCTGTTCCATACAAGTATTGCTGAAATCATTTGCACCCAAAAACAATTACCAAGCATTCTTTCTCGATTTGTGCATCATGGTGCTCACTCGAATTTAGTGTCTTATTTGCATATATCACTGGAAACTGATTCTGCAGAAGGACTACTCCTAAACTATGGCTTGAGGCATCTACAGACTAAACATTTGGTTTTGCTCTATCATAATATTGCAGCACTGTAGTTTTGGTTAGCACCTGTTTCAGTTCCCTAAAAGCTGTATCATGTTTATCAGTCCACTGCCAAACTGAATTCTTTTTATTTAATTCTCTGAGTGGATAGCCAATTTCATTTAACTGGAGAATAAATTTTGACACATATGTTACCATGCCTAGAAAGGTAGCCACCTCTTTTTTATTAACTGGTTTGGCATATTTACAGTTGCATTGGCATTTTCTTCATCAGGGCTAATACCATGAGCGCTTAATTTATGCTCTACATAAGTTACCTCTGAAGCACTAATTTTACACTTACTCTTATTTAACATAACCCCATTTTCTTTTGCCCTATGCAGTACTTGTTTTAACCTTAAGTTGTGTTCAGCTTATTCGTTGCCCCAAATAATTATTTCATCTATGTAAATTTCAACACCAGGAATTCCTGAGAAAATTTGTGCGAAGCATTTGTGAAAAACCTCTGGTGTTGAACTTAACCCACATGGGAGTCTTGTGAACTGAAACCTGCCAAATGGTGTATTAAATATGGTAACTTCCTAACTTTCTTTGTCTTACTGTATGTGACAAAAACCCTTGAACCCATTTAATGTCGTGAACAAATTTGCTTGTGGCATCTTAAATGCTCACTCTTTGAATGTAGGCAATGGTAAATATTTTCTCACCATTTCCTTATTTAGTTTGAATCAATCTAAAACAGATTCTACGGCTTTTATCTGGTTTCCTTATCACAACTAAGGAATTTACCCACTGAGTTGGCTCTGTAACTGGTTTTGCAAATGCTAACTTTTCTACACTGGAGAGCCAAAAAAACTGGTATAGGCGTGCGTATGCAAATAACAGAGGTATGGAACCAATCAGAGTAGCGCGATGCGATCGGCAGCGCCTATATAAGACAACAAGCGTCTGGCAAAGTTGCTAGATCAGTTACTGCTGCTACAATGGTAGGTTATCACGATTTAAATGAGTTTGAACGTGGTATTATAGTCGGCGCATGAGAGATGGGACATAGCATATCCGAGGTAACTATAAAATTTGGATTTTTGCGTACAACCATACTTCACGAGTGTACCATGAATATCGGGAATACGGTAAAACATCAAATCTTCTACATTGCTGCGGCCGGAAAAAGATTGTGAACGAACAGGACAAACAATTACTGACGAGAATCATTAAACGTGACAGGGGTGCAACCCTTTCTCAAATTGGCACAGATTTCAATGCTGGGGCATCANACTGACGAGAATCATTAAACGTGACAGGGGTGCAACCCTTTCTCAAATTGGCACAGATTTCAATGCTGGGGCATCAAAAGTGCCAGCGTGCGAACTATTCAACGGACCATCATTGACATGGGCTTTCAGAGCCAAAGGCCCACTCGTGTACCGTTGTTGACTGCATGACACCAAGCTTTATGTACGCCTCGCCTGGACCCGTCAACATCGCCATTGGACTGTTGATGACCGGAATCACGTTGCCTGGTCTGACGAGTCTCGTTTCCAATTGTATCGGGCGGATGGGCGTGTACGGGTATGGAGACATCCTCNTGACGAGTCTCGTTTCCAATTGTATCGGGCGGATGGGCGTGTACGGGTATGGAGACATCCTCATGAATCCATGGAGCCTACATGTCAACAGGGGACTGTTTAAGCTGGTGGAGGCTCTGTCGTGGTATGGGGCGTGTGCAGTTGGCGTGAAATGGGACCCCTGATAGTCTAAATACGACTCTGACAGGTGACAGATACGTAAGCATCCTGTCCCATCACCTGCACCCATTCATGTCCATTGTGCATTCTGACGGACATGGATAATTCCAACAGGACAAAATGTGACACCCCACAAGTCGAGAGTTGCTACCAAGTGGCTCCAGGAACACTCTTCTGAATTTGGACACTTCCATTGGCCACCTAAATTACCAGACATGAACATTATTGATCATATCTGGGATGCCTTGCAACGTGCTGTTCAGAAGAGATCTCCACCGCCTCGCACTCCTATGGATTTGTGGACTGCCCTGCAGGATTCATGGCGTGAATTGCCTCCTGCATACCGTCAGACATTAGTCGAAATGCCACATCATCTTGTGGCATTTCTGCGTGCTCGCGGGGGCCCTACATGATACTAGGCAGGTGTACCAGTTTTTTTTTTGGCTCTTCAGTGTATTATCTGCAATTGCTCTTTGAGTGTATCAAGGAAGTAAAATTGAATATTCTTAGCTTTGGCTACATGGGTTTCTGCACTTTCTTTCCATTTTATTTTGAAGGTGTGATTAAATACTTCCATCCCTTCAAACAGTTCTCTGTACTCTTCTAACATTTTACAAACACTTACAGGTATGAATTTACAAGCTGCAGAACTTTCATTACTATAGCTGCTTTCATTATCTTCAGTGATACTGTTTTAATTTACTGATACTACTGTGGACACTCTTCTTACCAAGTCATATTTATTTATTTATTTATTGAGGGCACGCCTAACACTGGTGGAGTGCTTTTGTTATTTTCAACAACATGAAACTTTAAACTCTACCACACCTTATTTTCCTCCTTTAAATTTACAACAACGATAACATTTCCCAATTACTGGAATTAGCTGGCCACTACAAATCTCTAATTTAACTTCTGTCGGTAATACATTAATTTTCAATATTTTAAGCTCTGTGACTGTGATAACATTAACGTCAGCTGCTGTATCTAATTATAAATTTATGAACTTATTTTTAATATGCACTTTTTCCACCCAATCATCAAACCTTTTACTTTCAGCCCCCACCTGTGTAACTTTACCTTGGAGTACAGTATTTTCAGATACACTTAAACTAGGCATGTCACAAGTTTCCTGTGTCAAAGTTTTTATGTTCTGTTTATGTAATTCCGAATACACATTTTACTATTAATATCTGTCCCAGTCTGCTGGCTCAAGTTGTGAATCACATTTAATTTAGACCTACACATTTTGGCAAAGTGTCCCATTTTATTACACACCTTACATGTCTTGCCATATGCAGGATGAGACTCAGATTGGTGCCTCTTACAACATCTCGTGCAGTAAAAAATGTTCCCACCACCTTGCTGGTCACTTTAATCAGAACTGAGATAGGGATAAAATATTGTGCTTACTGAGAATAACAAAAGTAATAGTGGAGATAGCTAGTTTAATGTTATCAATAATAGTTATGCCAATAAATTAAGAATAAAATTTTGTTATTATATTTTTATTAAGACCTCCATCCCTCCCAAACTTGGATACACCCCGTGGCATCTTGTAACAGTACTAATAACCAACTGTAATGAAATAACGTTGAGGAGGTGCTCAGAAAAGAAAAATCTAGTCTACAACACCTTCAGTCTGCACAGACTACTTATATATATCTGTGAGTAAGTGACAAGATTTGGGCAGCTTTTAACATTGAGGTCTTGAGAGCTGATGAGGGTGAGTATGGAGCAGTGCCAGAATGAAAGGGTGGGGGAAATGGGAGGTCCCGAGAAAACCCGCCGACCTGCAACATCGTCCGGCACGATTCCCACGTGCGATTCTATAACTGTGATTACAATCACCAGCTACTTGAATAACTGCCAGCAACAAGTTTTTTTTAATAGATGAGATAACATCACCAATAATGTACCAATCATCTGTAGATTTCTAGTTTATGAGCATTTTCCATAAAGTTAAATTATATGTTTTAAATTAATTAGGTAGTTATCTATTGTTATGACACTAAAGGGATTTTCATTAGAGCTCAAATAGAATAGAGAATAGAATTCATGTATGTTTACAATTGTAATATTTTATTTCTTTCATTGATAATTCAATTCAACCCCTCACAAAATTGTTGGCATATACATGCAGAATGCAGAAAAGTATGGCATATACATAATAGAAACCATAGCCAATAGAAGGTACTAATGGTACCAATACAAAACGTGNATAATAGAAACCATAGCCAATAGAAGGTACTAATGGTACCAATACAAAACGTGGAATACCAACTGTTACTATCAAACAAACAGTTTCTGAATATCGCAGACAAATCAACATGAAAGAACAACAAACTTAACTTAATTGTATCTCGGACTAGGGAGGGTTTCTTTCTTCCTACTACAGTTCAGTACCGTGTAAGGCCTCCATGTGCATTGTACAGGTCACTAGAATACAGTGGCATGCTTGTAATTCATGTGTTGATGTCATTTTCTGGACGAAGGTCCCGTTCCACCTGGGCAGCTCTTATGAGATCTGGAAGTGTGTCTGGAGGTTGTGAATGATGATAAATTGCTGTTTTCAGCTTGTCTCAGGCATGTTCCATGAGTTAGTGAGCTCTCTGTTGATCACAACAGATTTACATAACCCCTAACTGCCATATCTCACAATATTCCAAACTTTTCTTTGTGAGGTGTTTATTATGTACTAAATTATTTGTGCTAATTTACTGTCGAGTGAATTTCTTTCACACCTTAAATTTTTGTTGGTTTACTGCTTCTCTCAAATGTTTTATATTTACACACTTATAAAGATAAATACACAATACTTCCTGGTGATCGCTGTCAACAAAGTAAAAAATTTCCTTTATGCGATTTCACACATAGTTACTTTGCACGCCACAATCAAGATTGTTGCTTGAAGTATTAGTAAAACCTTTAAATCATAAATAAAGAGCTGTGACAACTTTACTTGTGTTACAATAACTAAAACATCTGATAGAAATAAAAACATACTACTATCATTCGTCATCTACTAATGTGGCAAAACTTTAAAACTAAACACTACAAATATCACGGTACGAAAAAAGTCACAAGATAAAAAGCTGACACCAGTGGGCATAGAGACAACAAGAACAGCAAAGGTTTGTATTATACTGATTGGAAACAATTGATTCTCACTTTGATTGGATTTATTTCAGAATTCTTATTAACCAATTTTTGTGCACAGCTGCAAAAAAAAAAAGACAAAAAATTATTTTTCTTATTTGCCATTTATGCAATGCCACCCCTTAAAGAGTGCTGCTCTAAGTACAGACCTAGTCAGCATAATGGGAAATCTGGCCCAGCTTATAACAAATAGGTATGAATTATCAATACTCTTTGGTTAAGTATCTTACATCTCGCCAATCTTACAGCAAAAATTCTACACTTTATGCATGTTGCATCACTCTCCCTTAGCTCGTTTGTCTCGCTACACCTAAGAAGCTATGGAAGCTATGACATGCCCTCTACTAAGAGAGTCTGCCTGAACGTGGCGAATATACATTCACGACTCCTACCTCGGCGCAATGTGCGAGGAGTGTACCTTATCTGCATGATGCCCAAGGTACTGATGGAGTCAGGTGACGGTCCCACGTTCATATCCTCAGGAGGCAACTTTTGAGGGCATAATAATTCAGGCTGACCACAACCACTAAATAACTCCTCCAGTATACTTGCCACTGGGGAAATGAATGTAGCAAGGGAACTACAACATTTCCAGAGTTCCAGCAACACCTTTTGTATGCCCCCTCTACAGGTGTTATGTTCCCGTGTGTGCATGTGTGGGCAGTGTGAGTGTGGTATCACATAAAGGCAATTTTTATAAGTGTCCAGTCATTTCCAAATATTATTCAAAAGGTCTAAACAGAAAGTTCCTATTGTTTTATAGCCATTCAGGCATGGCTACCCAAATCCCCTTGGGGTGAAAGTGGACTCGCCCAGCTCTAATCACCAGATGCCACCCTACTCGATTCAAAACTTGAGGGTTTCATTATTTTGTATTTTTTTTTAATTATAGTGTCAATTGTGTTTGTAATCAAATGAAAGAGGCAACAGACTGGGAAAGACAGCACTGGATATTAATCATAACACATTGAGTAACATATTTGCTGCCAAAACATTTTTATTCTTTTTCATAAATTGCTTTTCAAATGTAATTAATAAATGTTCTTGTACTTTGTAATGTAGTGTAAAATTGCTTTTGTGTGTTAATCTGTTTAATATGTATGATTTGTATTTTCATTGTCTCTCGTGTACTTTTGGGTTGAGCTCTTGGTAGGCCTTCACCATTTTCTTCAGTTGGTCTATAGCGCTTGCCGGGGAGGTCATGCATTGTGTGCCTCTCGGCTTTCATCATTTGCCTTACTCATCATTAGTTTGCAATATAAATTTTTCTTGTATATGGAACCTTAACGTCACTTTTTGCCCAGAGGCAGCACCACCCCCACGTTCCGCCAGCACAAAAGCGCCAGGATCATATTCCAACGTAATTTTCTTTATTGGCCGCATGCCGCTTATATACAGCATGGGTTGCCAATGCACCGTAGCTGTTGGGCAATTGTAAGTGCCTCTCAGAAGGGTTTATTACAGAGAGTAAAAAAACCTACTGTTAACATGGTGTTTTATTTCACTGCCTGCCGCTTCATGGCCATGTAATTTTGTGTCCTCTACCCACTCAACTACTGCACCCCATAAGTTATGTGATTGTTGGGTACGTATGTTCAATCAGCGTGTGAGATGGCCGTAACAATCTTACTTGAAAATTAGCAGCCTATGGGGGCCTACATCTTCATTAGGCAGGCATACTGGCTCATTACTTCAACAATACGACATCATCTCCGGCACGGGCTGAGTCCAGGAGCAGCCACGCGGGCAAACAGCCTGCTCTTAGAGAAGAGTCTCACTGCTCAACCGAGCTGGTGCCCTTGATATTCCAATCAAAACTGAAATAAACTTTGTTCAAATCTGGCACCGTATATTCTAACTACCTGTTACCTGCTCCTGAGCCCACGGCAGCCCGTCACACTTACATTTTTTATATATCTTCTGCAAGACAAAATAGCAAAATATACAAAATGTTATTATACTCACTTGTTCATAGTTAGATAGGTGACAGCCAACTGGTTTGCATGGTTTGGTTCCTCTGGAAATCGCTGCATCAGAATATGGTGAATAGGAACTGCTTTTATATGATGACCTGCATAAAGAATTAAGAAATATAAATGAGGAGGCAAAAATAAAAGGGTCTAAAATATAAAAAAATTTAAACTATAATTTCTGGATGGTCTCACCATCAGTCATATGCTAAAAATCAATAAAAATTATCACTATATGCTCTGGCAAAAACATATTTTACATGCATGTACAGACATGTACATGGATGCAGGTCCACATGCAGAAACATCTCCAAGATACTTTTACAAATATGTAAATCTCTTTGAATTAGCAAAATTGTGCTTGTCCTGTTTTGCATTCATCTGAATGTTACATTTTTTCATGTCTATATAGCCAAAAATCCTTAACCTTCATTTTATAAAAAACCCTCCCTTCTCAAATTATTCAAATACACTGTTTACCTAACTCTATCTGCCTTGTACTGGAATTCTCCTCTAATAGTTTTCTCTGATCTAAAATATTTCAATTCCTCTATAATTAAAGCATTTATTATTTCATTATAAAGATTTACATTAATATATGATGCATTTTTTTTCACAATTCAAATACTAAAAACTTGTTACTACTGAGGAATTAATAACACAGCCATTAGATATAAGTGGATTTTGTACTTTAAAATAGCTCTCTAAAACTTAGAAATTTAATCCCAATAAACATCTATGTTTAGCAAAATGTTTCTTAATTTAGTTTTTCTGTTTGGGAGTAATTATATATGATATTATCAACTTAACCAAAATGTTCTGAATAAAGCAAATAGACTTCTCATACTGCCTAGTCATCTTAAGACAGAACATGATGCATGAACCGCACGAGTGTTGCAGTACAGAACATGCCATGCACCACATCATCCACATGTGTGACCAGCTGGCTACGCAGTAAGGAAGCGACGGCTACACAACCTGAAAATGGCAGACACCTACAGCACCAAATGACCATCTGTTGTGAACACATGCAGTGCAACATAAACAGTGTGGTTGGATCTTGCTTGACAAATGCGGGATCAATTTCATCAGGTAGTTTGCCAAACCCAGGAACCATCGCAGTTCATGTACATTTGTAGGTTCTGGCATTTCCCTTATAGCCTCTGAATTCTTCAAGTCAGGTTGTACCATTCCCTTGCCTACATCATGCTCTAGGAACTTTACTATTGAACAAAACTGACAGTTTTATTGAGTGTGAACCCTTCTTCTTTCAACTTCCTCAATACTAGATCTAAGCTTTAATCATATTCTTCAGGTGTTGCCCCATAGACGAGGATGTAGTCTGCTTGATTCACTACCCCTTCATCCCTTCTAGTATCTCCTGCAGCCTTCATTGATAATGCTCTGGGACAGAGTTTATTCCAAAGGGCATGCTGTTAAAATATAACTTTCCGAATGGGGTCAAAAAGGTGGTTACTGTTGCAGAGTGCTTGTCCAAAGGAATATGCCAAAATCCAATAGAGGCATCCAGTTGTGTAAACACTTTGACTTCCCCAAGCTGCGAGAGCAACTCATCCACAGATGGCAGTGAGAGGCATTCTCAGCACACATATCTGTTTAATTCCGTGTAATCAAAACAGATTCTTACAGCCCTATCCTTTTTAGGCACCACCACCATCGGAGCACACCACTCTGTTGGAGAACTGATCAGTGAGATCACACCATCTTAAACCATTCTGTGTAGCTTACTTCGGACAGTATTTTGAACAGGCAACGTTACCCTTCGCAGTGCGGAAATTGTAAATGGCTTGCTGTCCTTTTCAAACATTATTTTATACTCTTGCTTAAGATTTCCAAATAAAATAAATACTTCTGGGAATTTATAACAAATACATGTGTGTCCACTTTTTCCTTAACTTCCTCCCCAACCACTTTAACACCTATCTTAATAACGTTTAATGCTCCTAAGGCTGGTCTGCCTAACAGTGGTACGGCCTGACCTGTGATGATAAAGATATATTTTTCACTACACTTATCGTGAATGGACAAGCATGCTTGCGCCACACCTACAACATCTATACTGCTCGACTGCCTGCACGAAACAGTTTTTTGTTGGTTTGTTTTAGCACCATGCCTAAAATGTCATTTAGTTCCTCTATAATCAGAGTTACATCTGCACCTGTATCAACTTTGAATTTGATCAGCAGGCTGCCCACTTGCACATATATAAACCAGGGTCTGAACAAATGTCCACAGCCTCTATCTCCCCCATATGAGGCGCTGAAATGTCAAGTGATTTAAGTCACTCATTCATGTATGCAAGATATTTACTGATTCCAGTTACTCTTTAATGGTGTATTTGAACTTTTGCCATTGTAAATAATACACATCTCACATTTCATAATAAGTGCATAACACAATTAATGGTCATCTATGACTTGCATCGCTTGGCATAATTATTGTAATGAAAGAAAAATGACTTACATCACTTGGTATTTTTATGTTAATAAAATAATAAGTTACACAACATGGCATAATTATTTTAATAAAACAATTACATACATTACCGGTACTTCTTGGCATAATTATTTTAATGAAAAAAATTACTTACACCACTTCACATACATATTTAATATAATTACTGTATTCAGGAAAATTATGTCAAAAAGTAAGTAAAAGCACAATTCACACTTTTCAACAAGTACCAACAAAAAAATAATTTCAACATAAAAAAAAATTACAGTTTACAAGAAAGTAACAGCATTCACCAGAGGCATTACTCAGCAGCCTATGGGGGCCTACATCTTCATTAGGCAGGCATACTGGCTCATTACTTCAACAATACGACATCATCTCCGGCACGGGCTGAGTCCAGGAGCAGCCACGCGGGCAAACAGCCTGCTCTTAGAGAAGAGTCTCACTGCTCAACCGAGCTGGTGCCCTTGATATTCCAATCAAAACTGAAATAAACTTTGTTCAAATCTGGCACCGTATATTCTAACTACCTGTTACCCGCTCCTGAGCCCACGGCAGCCCGTCACACTTACATTTTTTATATATCTTCTGCAAGACAAAATAGCAAAATATACAAAATGTTATTATACTCACTTGTTCATAGTTAGATAGGTGACAGCCAACTGGTTTGCATGGTTTGGTTCCTCTGGAAATCGCTGCATCAGAATATGGTGAATAGGAACTGCTTTTATATGATGACCTGCATAAAGAANTTTGGTTCCTCTGGAAATCGCTGCATCAGAATATGGTGAATAGGAACTGCTTTTATATGATGACCTGCATAAAGATTTAAGAAATATAAATGAGGAGGCAAATATAAAAGGGTCTAAAATATAAAAAAATTTAAACTATAATTTCTGGATGGTCTCACCATCAGTCATATGCTAAAAA
>NQII01012539.1:4016-19971 GCA_002778355.1 Clitarchus hookeri
TTATTAGAAAATGTTAATATCCTGGAAGCGTAACATCGGAATGACATGAGAACTACTTATTAAAATCAAATGTAATCTCTGGATGTTCAGGAATAATTAAACATGTACATTCTCCCTTTTAAAGACACAAACAACCCTTCAAATATTATTCTACACAAATAAGTCACTTTGTAAATTTCAAGAACATTTAAATTCATTTTAATTAAACCATTGGAAGACAAACTTAAATATGAGTGATTTATTAATAAAGGAGTAAATTGCAGCCTTATTCAATTTACAGAAACCAATAACCAACTCCCTCGCATGATATGAAGAACATAAATTATTTGAAACATTGATTATATGGAGGGATTGCAGAAAATTAATTTACTTCCAATTAATATCTAGTCAATTAAAATTTCCTGGCTAGCTTGTGGGCAAAAGATCTTGCTCCCCGCCTCTGGTTAAATCCGAATCAAAGTATGTCCCAATCAAACTTCAACTTATAAATACATTCCCCAAAAAAATTCAAGTTCCGGGGTAAATTTTTGATTAAAATAACTGAAAGCGATTCCCTTTCCGGACCTTACTACACTGCTGCTTCCTCGGCGTCATCTGGACTGGCGTCGTCGGTACACTTGATTCACTAAAAAAATATATATAGACTGGCATTTGGGGCCTCTTCTTTAAGTGCCCACACACATTTCCTACCGACTTGCACGTGTCTCCAGCATGCCCTAGCATTACGATGGACCAGTTTACAATAAATTCCAGCTCAAACAGCAGCACCCCAAACTAGCGACTGCTCTACTTAATGGCCGGAAGGAGAGTCCCTCTGTAAGCCCAAGGACTACAAAATAAGCTCACTCAAACATCCGGAAATAATAGATTACAGATACTAATTAAGACACATTTAATTGATAAATTTACCAAATTACCAGGTAAAACCTCTAAGGCTGGTGTGACAAAAATTTCACATAACGACTCAATATAGCTAGACATACAACTTGCAAAGAGAAATTGGAAACATACACTCAGAATAGAGGCCTATGGAAAATTTTAAATGTAACTTCAACTAATAAAATTGAAATAAAATATATATAAGACCCTGAGAGTTGGCTCAATGCTTATAAACAAATGTATACAATTTTCCAAGATTTATATATTTTTTGGAAAATCTGTGAGTCTTAACAATTAGGCCTACCTCATTTTTTGCTTTAATGTTTAACAAACATCACATGCCAGGGAAAGTTAATGTGTCTAGCTTTTGAGTTCTGTTGAGCAATTATGTCCCCTTTGTATCGCACTCATTAGAACCTTACCAAAGACAGTGTGCAAAACTCCAAATACCTACTCCTTCAGTTAACGAAATGCTACATGAATGAAGCTTTAATACATATTCCTATTAATTTTCCCACTAAATGCCTGGTAAAGGATGGGTTACACATTACCATGCCTAAATTATAAATTAGACTTGTAGACACTACACAAGATTGGTAATTCTAACTGACCAACAATGACGCTTAAAGAAGTGTGGGTAAGTCGAGGAAATGAAGAATTTGTAAGTTATGAGGAACATCTGTAGGTATAAGAATGATTTTGTTATACCGTAACACAAAATTCTGCAAATTAATTTATTTAGTATGTGGCAGAACAACATATGCTCATTCATAGGTAACGGATACCAAAAATTGTCTGGAAAATCATGGCACACAACGATATAAAAATAAAATTAAGCTTCTGGTATTAAACAATTAAAAAAAAAAAAAAACTCTGTCTGTTTGCAAATATTTTCACATAGCAAAATAATAAATTATGTGTGTATGAACTAATGATAAATCACTGTTTAACCATGCAAAAGTTTTCTTTGGAATACAGTGGTGCCACCGTAAGAATAATTTATTAGAGATACTTGTTTTGTTCAAATAGGCTTATTCTGTTTATCTTTATTTACAAGTGTAAGGCTAAAATGACAATGTGACAACTCACTTGTCTGCCAAATCACTACAATGTATAGTTTCCATTTCTCAGAATGTATCATGAACTGTCCAGATAGTGTGGGACACTTGGCCACAACTTGCGCAGCACAGCACAGGTTTTAGTTGGTTGGTTAGATGGTTCCACCTCTTTATTATTCCCAGCACATTCACTGGCCAGGATCTTCCTCTGCTGCCACCCCACCTCAATAAGTTGTGATAGTATTTAAGAGTATACATTGCAAATGGTTACGCCAAGCGTACCTACCATTGGCTATTAACGGTAAAGTGAGCACTTTTGAAAGCCCTCTCATTTGTAAAAATGGTCATTATCCAGAGTGGCTGCTTTTCTGAAGGAAACGTCCTAGACCCACAAAAATAGCATAAATGGGTTCTGCACAGCTTACCTTGTTAATGTTCAGGAGGGCGTAATGTTAAAATAAATAAAACGTATTAAATAAAATAGTTAAAAGTACAAGCAGTTCATCCACTTTGTTTACATCAGACGTCATGATTTTTGGTGAAGTAATGCATTAGTAACGTGAACAAATGCGCATCATGCTATCACCTTATTGGCTGTGCGTCTGTAGACGTCATAGTCCCGGAATTTTAGTTACAGTTGAGATGCCATTGCAAGTGTGGTTGTGTTGTTGCAGGCGTGAGTTGTGATGTCCGAATCCGACAGTGCGAAGACTTGTGATTTAAGAATGGAGGGTGCAAGAACGAGTGCTTTTGTGCGTAATATTCGCCTGTGGCGGGTGTTACTTGGATGTTTTAGTAGATCATGGTTTTTTTGTTGAGAGGTATAAAGTGCACGACAGTTGAATGGGTCGAGGGCAGTGGAATTGTACCCGCCACCTACCTAGGTGAGTTGATTCATGTACTTCCGGTGTGTTTAACTGTTACTTTAAAACCCTAAAATCTTAGATTAGACTAAAATCCAAGGTTAGATTAACACCCTACAATCCTGTGTTAGATTAAAACCCTACAATCCTAGATTAGTTTAAAACCCTAAAATCCTAGATTAGTTTAAAACCCTAAAATCCTAGGTTAGTTTAAAACCCTACAATCCTAAGTTAGTTTAAAAATGTAAAACAGTGATTCACCCATCATGGGGTTAAGTTCTGTTAGGTTAGATGGACACATATTACGAAATTAGTAATACTTTAATGCCCCTAGTATATTCGTGTTCTGCGTAATTAGCAGTGGAAATGTACCACTTTTCGGGAGTTTTATTTACAGAAAAGCCGCTACTTTGGATAATTACCCATTTTACTCCATTCTGTATCAAAATTATAAGATAAATTTTAATTGTACGATAAACCTGAAATAAGCTGAAAATCGAATCCAAATACTTACAATTATTGGCAAGCACTTCTTAATTTTTAAGTCAATTCTTTCTTTTTCACCTTCTTTCCCAAATATAGGGATTACAATTTCACACGAATTAGCACACAAACGACACACGCTGGCACTAAAATTTAGTGTATCATCACTCCACATATTTGAAACCTAGTTAAATTCACACATTCTGCACCAGTACAAATGAGACATAACCTCCACACGCCTCCATGACATTAGGGTATCCCGTGCAGGCATTGAAATGTAAACAAACGTTCAAAAAATTATTCATCCAAAATGTAGTTAATTTATACTATCCTGCAAAGTCTCAGAGCACATGGGCAAATAATATACTCTGTGTTTGGTTTTACATTTTGGCAAATAACATTCTGCACACAACAAATACAACTAAACTACACAGACTACATAACACACGTGAGTCGTGAACACTTAATGGAAAAACGTTTCTTTAATTAACAAAATGGCTGTCATACGCAAAAATATAAATTGTAGAACACTTTTAAAATCAAAAGAAAATGCAGTTGTAACAGGAAGCATTTTCATACTTCACCACGTAACACTTTTACCTATAAAAATGAATAACTGATATTTGTTTTGGAACAGTATTGTAGGTAATATTTCAATAGCGACACGTTGGTGAAACTTATGTTGGAGCATATTAAAAAACTAAATAAATATTTTTCTTTGGCGATATAGACTCTTCCATCAAAACACAACAAAAGTTTACAATTATTATTACGATTATGTTAGTAACGAAAATAAAGCCACCACTTTCAATTTGTTGACTGTAGTGCAACTTGGTCCACAAAAAAGTAAGTTTCTCTGATTTATACTAGCGCACGGCCTAAGCAGGGGAAGTCTTTACACTCACTATACTCGCCAGCAAGAAAATATGGGTTCTTTTTGGCGCCGATAGTTACGCTAGTTACAAAGCGTATATTGCCATTTGGTAACATTTAAGCATTGTTTTAGAGCGTTAGTGTTAGTATATTTGTTATTTTTTTAAAAACACATACGTAATTACTATAACCAAATTATGAGGGTGCATATTTTTACTTTGAATTGTCATTAACAAATGACGCAATTTTCAAACTAACAAATTGCATTATTAACGCACTTGATAAAATTATGCAATCTAATAACATCTATTGCAACCTCACTAAAGCATTTGACTGTGCAAATCACAACATGCATAAAGAAAAATTTAAGTTTTAAGGAGTCTCAGGTACACTTAATAAACTAATCAGTTCATAGCATTCAAACAGACAACAAGTGCGGATCAAAGGAAATACTACTTCACAGAGTACCACAAGGCTTGATATTAGGACCCCTTCTCTTCCTATTTTATATAAATGCGACCCCATGTGCCTTAACCGCAGGCTCTACTCCAAATTTATTTGCAGATGATACTAGATTCTTTGTCTCTGGGACTCAGTAAATAATCTTATGCAAAAAACAGACACAATGTTTACAGAGTTAACTGCGTGGTTTACTGCAAACAAATCAAATCACAACGTAGATAAAATATATCTTATGTATTTCCTCACAAATAACAGAAAAAAAAACACTTATTCATATGTTACCAGTAACAGAGATACAAATAATGAATCAGCAGTGACTAAGTTTCTTAGCTTATAAGTAGACAATTTACTAACTGGAAATATCACATTGCCATTTACCTAAACTAAGTTCAGACTGTTTGGCTCTACGAAGTGTTGCAGAGGTCTTGGACAAAAATACAACAAAAATGGTATATTTCGCATATTTTCATTCCATCATCTATTATGGTATAAGTTTTTGGGGTATTTCCACTGTCAGTAAAAAAGTAATTTAAATGCAAAAGAGAGCTGTAAGAATAATCAATGGCAAAATAAAGTCAAACTCGTTTAGACCTCTTTTGAAGAACTCAGAGATTTTAACATTTGCTTGTGAGTAATTGTATTACTTGTATTCGTGTTCAAAACAGTCATTGATTTAAAAAAAAATGAGTCCTTTCATAAGCATGACACTAGAATAAAAATCACACATTCATTCAGTTAACTTAAAACTAGTCCAGAAGGGCCGTTCTACCTTGGTAGCCAACTTTTCAATAAAACCACAATAACTTCAAGAAATTTGCTTCTCTAACCAAAAATTCTTTAAAATACAGCACAAAAATTTTTTTTACTCAATAAGCATTTTATAGAGTAGAAGAATATCTAACCTACAAAAATCGAATAAATTACTATATAACATTTTATTGTAAACATTTCTGGTTCCTGTTTTTCTCGTCCCCGTTTTCTTCTGTTTCAGTATAAAATGATGACGCCCTACAGCATGTTTGAAGAAGATTAGTAACATTATGAAGAAAATATATAATGTGTGTAAGTGCAATCTGATGTGTTTGTGCAAGGAAGTTTATTTGTCTGTCCAATGTATAAACTTTGTATACTGTAATTTGGTAATTATATTAAGAAAAGTCAGAATCTTACACAATATTCCTATTTCTAATAAGATGGGTGCCAGCTCACTGGGTGAGCACGAAGTCACAGTTCTCAGGATCGTGGGCCGAATGACCACGTGGCTGTATCCCCTGACACACACGGTACATATTTACCAGAAAACCTAATATATAGCCGGATTATTCAGGCTCCCTAGCACACCTTAGTATTGCCTTTTACCTTATAAATGGAGGATGCCTCCTTGAGGCGTCAATGACTTCTTGGATAGGGCTAGGGCCTGAAATACAACACAAAAATGATAACTCACAAGTTTTGGTTAGCTAAAGTAAATTGCATTGCCGAATAGTGTATACAGTTACATGTATGCAATGCAAATTAAAGCATACCTGACTTATAAGGCCTGCCAGCGGCCGTTACTGTACAAAAAGGCCAAAAATGGTGCGAAAACTTACAAGAGTAATTGAACCTTAGGGGTCGGTAAATTGAGCTAGCAGAGGGGTGCTGCGAACGCGGGGAAGACTGTTGGTAAACTAAATAAAAGTTCCTGTAAATTACGTTAACCTATTTCAGTTAAGTGTTCAGAACAAAGTATGAAAGTCCCCCGCGACACATGTACAGCACCTAAGACCCATGGAATCAGACTTCCGGAGATGGTGCAGGCGAGTGACGTCCTTGCCGAGAGCTTGCTCCACCCCACGAGATAATTTAATTAATTGACCTCATTAACATATAACTTGAAACATATACACATAACACCCTGAAATGTTCTGAGCGAGTTTTTTTTAATCCTGTAGAGAGTTAATAGTTCTTAGTTAAGCACTAATTTTAATACAAACCATGATTATGTGATGCCTTGCACAGCTTGTGGGAAATTTATGTATGTTAAGTTTTGGTTGCACTCTACGACCAGAACATTCAGGTAGAAAGAAAGACTAATTATTTCTCACATCACTAATTGGCTTGATTAGACACACAATTGCACTCGGAAAGTTAAATAGAAGACTTAAAATACCCTAGACTTGCTACTCTACACCTCATTAAATATGCACATGGTGTGCATTTATACTGCGATTGCTTCACAATCCCCTTAGGGCTAATTTCACGAACCTTTGCCCATGGGCGATAAATTCTAATGCTTTTTACTACACATTCTAACACTTGATTCCTATCCTAACCACACAGATCTCGCTAGGGACACCACAATCACTCGGTTGGATCACTCGGTATCGGGTCATGACCTGTTCCCAAGTGAACGATGCGGACACACATCGGGATGCACGACGTGAGTGTTCCACTGGCCGGACTGATGCAGCGACTGTGGGCCGATGACGTGATGACAGTGGCCTTGCCTTACCATGCAGGGGTGGTCCACGTCAAAATGGTGATTAAATGTAACTACCATCCGCAAAAAATCACACAAAGTGTTGATTACTAAGTCTAACATTTATAGCAATAGTTATGTGTTAATAACTATCTATATTATTAACTAATAACCTATTTGAGAGTAATGCCCTATTTTTTTTAACGAAATATTATGGTAAAACATTTGGGGAAACAGAGAGAGAAAGAAAAGACATGTGTAAAATTATAAACACAGTACATCACTCTTCGCCAATATGTCTGTGCAGGAGATTAAGCAAGTTACAGCGAATGAAAAAAGTGATGCAGAAAATGGCGAAAATGTACATACACAATGATGAAAAATAAAACTTAAAATATATCATTGTTTCGATGCCGAAAGAATATATTTATCTAACCTACATTTGTGAATTCCAAAGACAATACATATTGACTCATGTTTGAAATAATAAGATAACACAATTACTGCGGCTGTGTAGATTAAAACCACACTTTGCTACCAGAATTACTTGCTTTGGTTGATGGTCTGCTACCATAATTACTGCTACCAAAAAAATTAAAGTACTAAGAACACCTGCATGCTGGATACAGAAGGCCAATAGTAATAACGAATGGTGAGAACAAAGTTATTTATAGTTATATATGTTCAAGAGGGATTAAAATGAACAATTCCATGATTAGTACTTAAATTAAACTTTGATACATTTAAAATAAAAAAGTAAAATTATACCTTTCGTTGGCATAAGAAAGTGAATATTAATGATATGATGAAAACATGTATGATAGCAGAAATAAAAATAGGGGGTCCTTACAAATAAGATTTATTGCATATGCATATTTAAATGTCAGGACATTAGTCTTTTAGTAAACATAAAATATTAACTAGGACAGGTATATGATAAACGAATTTTTCCTTTTAGAGTTTGACAGTTAATTAAATTTAATATTTAAAAGTTCACAAACTATTGAAAATTCAAGTTCACAAACTGTGGGTTCAATCAAAATTAAAATGAAGTGGAGATGGCCGGCGGAGAGAAGAAAGCAGAAAGCAATACTGCCCTTCTTCGGTGAGCGTGATGGAAGTCACGAGTACCCCATCACAGATACCAGGTTAGACTGCAAAGATATAGTTTTCCCATACTGCAGGTCGGTACGGACTGGTATTCAGTTAACAGTGATATAGCGATATGGGACTGCCAAGCTGCGAACGGTGATGCTGCGAAAGAGCGACCTATGGAAAGGTTAGGCACGGATTAATACAAAAATCACCGCTACCGCAAAACTGGTGCCAGGAAAACGGTAGAACTACACTTACCCATAATGGAGGTTTAAAACTACACTAACGTAGCCTACCAGCACTAAACTAAGTTGTAGCCCATCTAAACTACATGACGAGAAGTAAAATGAACATCCACAAACTACATATTGATTACAAGTGCGGCCTGGATTTGCACGTCAAGCCAGATGTTCACAGCTAGCCAGCGGGATGAAAAGTGCCAGGTCGATATGCTGTGAGTGCTTGATACAAGCACACAGCTGATATTCAGTGGTGGCCGCTAGATGGCATTAGCTTACCCAAACAGCAGCTTTCGCGATGCCTTTCATGCCTAGCAACAGCATGAAAAAAATGACGAGAGGTGAAAAACTATATTAGTAGAAGGACGTGGCAAACGAAAAACTAGGCTTACAGCTGGTTGCGACAACGACACACAAAAAAGTGGCGTGTTAAAATACACATCCTGAAATAAAACATGTGTGCAGTTAAACTGACTGGCAATGTGTCGACAACTTGACTGAAGTGTATTTTGTAAGGCTGCGAGGCCGGGCAAACGTGAATGTAAGAAGACCATTAATAAATAAAATTAATATAATTCATTGTGATAATTATTTCTTTCAAAATCAATCAAATCTAAATTTAATTTAATAATATCCCCAATTTCAATAAACTAATGTAATGAATGTGTTCAACACTTAACATTAAAATAAAATAATTAATTTTTTTTAAATTGTTTATGAGGATGGGGTAGGATAATCTTGATCGAAAAGGCGTTTGAAGCACTAGAAGAGAAAGGTTGATTAATTGCTCTCTCTCTCTCTCTCTCTCTCTCGTACACGCGCGAACGAGGACNTGGGTGGAGTGAGAAATACACAATTGGGTATGCCCCCTCCCATCTTTTAGTGTAATTGGGTAATAATCAAATGTTTCTTTCAATGTTAGGTATTCGTTTATGACATTATTTACGGTTTGAGTTAATTGCTTAAATTGTACATCTATTTCTTACTGTGGTCGTAGCATTGTCTTATAGTAGTGGAGTCCTGCCATATAACGAAGTACTGCCTTTTGTGGCAATGAACCATGCCTGGCCAGCTCGTCTTTGACTTTCGTGCTCGGCCCACAAAAAAACATATACTTTTCATAATTGCGTGAATTATTTTGCAACCTGAAATAATGCATACCTGCTTTTGTAATTATTAACCACATGTTAATTTAATCTCATGCAAAATCTACATTTTTGGCATGTCTGTTTTATAACTTTGTTGTAAAATGTTGTGTATAGCGAATGTTTTCTTATATATATATATATATAATCTGCACACTGGATACCCCAGTAAAGTAAAAAAAAGTAAAAACCAAAGTAATAGTGAAATAATGATAAAGGGCCATCCAGTACATTTGCTTTGAAATGATTGATATTATGTATTAAGCAATTTAAAGAATTGTTTATTAATAATGTTTAAATATTAATTAATTTATATTTAATTATTTCTGCTAGGCATGGAACTATCACAAGCATGGCTGCAGTCCTTAAATAAACAGGACTTGCCTAGAATTTTTTTTTATTGTTGGAATGCATGTGTATAACCTGCCCATGTTATCTTAATACCTACAAATTTATACTTTTAAGTACAGTACTTCTTGAAGACACGTCCTAATAATAAATCTAAAGACGATACGGGATAAAATTTTAAGCTTTGAAGAAATTCGCAGGGTGTTGTATGAGTGAACAATGTGTACAGAATGAGTATAAATAATACCCCAACTTTGAAGGTCTATAATATCAAAACCAAACAACCTACAACCTTGATTGACCAATCAAATGAACGGTGGCGCCGTGAAGTTTATTTACAATACATTCATAAATGTTCAATGTGACCACCACGAGCATCCCGAACGACACCTACCTGATAATCAAAACCGTTCCACACTCTTGTCAGCATGTTCGGTGTTACGGTTTGGATGGCGTCCGTAATTCTCCTTTTGAGGTCGTCAATGTTAGGCGGCAATGGTGGACGAAACACTTGATCCTTTATGAACCCCCATGGAAAAAAATCGCACGGGGTAAGATCCAGACTTCTTGGGGGCCAGTGATGAAGAGCCCGGTCACCAACTACTCCTCGACCAATCCAGTGTTGTGGCAATGTTTCGTTCAGGTATCCGCGAACAGCTAGGTGCCAATGTTGTGGCACACCATCCTGCTGGAAAATGAAGTCCCCCGCCGCCTATTCTAACTGAGGAAACAACCACTTTGTAAGTGTGTCCAAATAAAGGGTTCCAATAAAAATGGCCCCTGAAAAAAGAAAGGACCGAAAACAGTGTTTTTGGATACAGTGCAAAACACGTTTACTTTGTGGAAAGCGCGCTCGTGTTCGGTGGTTTCATGTGGAGGCTCCTGACCTCATATCCACATGTTGTGCCGCTTCACCTTACCATTTATATGGAACGTAACTTCATCGCTAAAAACCAGCTTAGACATGAAGACATCGTCTACCTCGTTCTGAGCAAGGAAACATCAGACTGTCCCCTTCACATTGACATGTCGAATGCGAGCTCGCTACCCTCTCACCACCCCAATCCGAGAGTTACGAACGCCACTCAAACCATAACATCAGAAATGCTGACAAAAGCGTGGAACGAGTTTGATTATCTCATAGATGTCGTTCGGGCTGCTCATGGTGGTCACATTGAAAATTAATGAACATATGGTAAACAAACTTCATGGTTCCATAGTCATTCAAGGTTGTAAGTAGTTTGGTTTTTATAATATAGACCTTCAAATTTGGGGTATTCTTTTATACTCAGGCTGTATATGTAATATGTATTGTACTAGGGTGTACTGAAGTACGGTGGTGTGGGTTACATGTGGGTTAGTGCATGCAGGTGCTACAGGTGTTCCCTGTAGGGTTGTGTGACACTAAATTACTATGGTGGTCTTTGCGCCAGTAGCGATTTAGGCAGTTTGTACCGCTGTGTTTGGTCGAGGTCATATTTCCCTAGTGCATGAGAACTTGAAGCTTGAACACTTTGAAGTGTCTTCTTCAGCTCCTAGGTGATGTATCTCTTGAAGGATTGAGGAAAAGTCTCAGTGTCTTGGAGTGTTATGCACCATAGTCACCCTCCTCCGAGCCAGAGGTTGTACGATATATGTATACGGCATTAGACTGTGCTCTTTGGTGCACTTACTCCCGTTGCAGGCTTTCCACCTAGGGAGTTTCCACTACCTCCTCCTTTCTCTTTCCCTTTTATGTTTCAGGTGTCGTGAAGGAGAGCAAACTGTTGCGTGCTGTGCTAGCTGTGTTAGCTAGTATTGCATTCAGTTTATGGAACCAAGGGTCCACATCTGTTCTACCTTTCTTATTTATGTTGTCCGCTGGGGTTAGGGGAATCTTTTACAGATAAGGCATATTATTATTTGATGGCTCACCTGGTGCATGTGGGGGGCAGGAAGGCAATTATGATTCAGGATGCAATTGTTCAGTTTCAAATACATTCTGTAATATTTACAATAAACCTGTGTTTCAGCTCCACCTTCCAGGGTGAGTACCTACCACCCTTACGAAACATTGTGGACCATATGTCGCATTTATGTTTTCAATTTATATTTAATAAAGTATATTATGGAGGCAGAATTTGTCGGTGTTTTTTCAGACTCATTCTGTATAATAAAATATAAATAATGTTACTCCCAATAATGCATTATTCTCATGATATATACCTATATAAAGAATGCTCATTATTTATACCTATTATGAAAATACTTACTTTAGAGTAACATTCGTAATATTACAAAAAAAAAAAAAAAAATGGTACATGTGAGGCAGATGGAATGAAACACATCTTTTAAAAATTGCTTCTTATTTCGGGAGGGGCCCTGGTTCGTCGGGCCTAGGCCTACCCGCTGGCTATTGTTGGAGAGTAAATTTGAATTACCGCAACTAAACTTGTAAAGCCTATTTCTATTGGTCGGTCATCTTGTCTTTTCGGCCAATAACAGTGCTTCATATACAATAGTGTTATCTTCTAAAGTGTTAAATACGGAATACGTGTGTGAGCATCGTCTCCAAATAAAACTAATATAAAACAATAACAACTGTGTCCGAGTTAAATTCAATTCCTTAACAGGTTATGGGCCCAGGTCCATGCGAGTGTAGTGTAAAACTAAGTGACTAAAACAGAACATTTCGCCGTTGTGTTGTGTTGTGTTCGCTAGTGCGGCAGTTTGAGGTTAGCTTCAAAAACGCGCCGATCGAACTGCAAATAAAACTAAAATAAGGTACCTACATTGATATTCAACATGAACGTAAGTCAAATAGATGATGTCTCTTACATCGAAAAATTGAGTGGTGCCGAAAATTATCAAGTTTGGAAACTGCAGATAGAAATAGTTTTTCAATCTGCTGGTCTCGACGACATCGTCACGGGTGTCGCAAAACAGGAAGATCTGACCGAAGGTAAGGAAAAAAAAAAAGATTTCATTCGTCATGATGCTCGTGCGAAAAAAGCGATTATGTCCTTGGTTCAAAATACCGTTTTCAATCATATTCTGTACTGCAAAACCGCCAAAGAAATGTTTGACAAACTTAGTAAAATTTACGATGTAAAGAACGAAAACCAGGTCACCGAACTTTTGCAGGCGTTTTTTGGTTATCAGTACGACCGATCACGCACTTCGGCGTCTAATATAAGCAATTTGCAGAATATTGCTTTTCATTTGAACACCTTCGAGCAAAATATCACGGACGAGATGGTGGTGTCCAAAATTCTAGCTATTTTACCGTCTCAATACAACAATTTCAGTACTGCTTGGCGTTCAACCATCAAAGAAGATCGCACCACTGATAACCTCATGACTCAACTTTTCTCGGAAGAATCAAAACTCGCCGTATGTAATAAAACCGGAGATATCGTAGCTTTTAAGACGTCATTCAAAAATAAGATCAGTCGTTTCGGAACTAAAACAGCTCAAAACAAGACTCGCGGAAATAAGAACTGTTTCACTTGTGATTAACCGGGTCATTTAAAAAATGCGTGTCCTACCAAGAATGTTGGTTCCGAAGACACCAAAGAGATATGTAGGTATTGTAAAAAAAAAAAAAACAATCATAAATCAGAAAACTTTGCCGAACATGAAAAACGTGAAAAAATAATCCAGTATGCCTAGTGGTTTTCACCGTTATGTTGGTGAGACTGTGAGCCACCTCGCACGCTTTTACTTACACTTTTCGTTTTGCTGCAAGTGGGTGCAGCGCCCTAAATACCCATAGGGGGTTAGCACAATAAAACGGAAGCGTGGGCTTTAGACGCTTACTTGTGGTTCGTGATACATGAGCCCTTACACTACATGCGCACTGTTGAGCGGGCTCGGCACTCGGTCTGCTGATGACCAAAGAGGGGAAACGGCCTAAGCAATGAACGATTAAGTGGTAGACGCGCGATGCATTAAGCCCTGGATATTGTCGCAGGGGGCAGACGGTCAACCCCTCGGCACGAAAGAAAGAAAAACGTTCCGGTAAGTCACGTCGCTATTACAGTGAAGTGGATAGAGCCAAGTTTGAGAGTGCCGAGGATGTCCGCGCGGAGTAAGGCTCCCGTGCTTCCAGCCGGTCCGAGTGCTCGAGTCTCGAGTCAGACTGACTATCATGGCGTCGGCTTCTGCTAAGGGTGGCCGAAGCCGGTGCCAAAATGGAATGAAAAATATGTTGACCCCCTTACATGTAAACAAAGTAGTACAAAGTGAAATTTCATGGCAAAAATACACAATGGTGACATACCCGTACTTAATTATGTGTTAGTTAAGTCCGTGAATGTGACGTCACTGGGTATGTAATCGCACTAAAGAAACGTAATAAGATAATTGGGTGCCAGTGTAGGTAAACCACTGTAATGGAAAAACACAGGGTCACTTTCACATAATAAAATAAATGAAATAATTGAAATGGACAAAATCATTGTTTTAAAAATGGCCATACCCCTTCCGGTAGGCTTCGCCGATGGGCGAGTCCAAGTGTTCCAACCTGGGAATGTTGGACGAGTCCATCCCTGAAAAGGGGTGTGGGTAGCCACGCTCGATTTGTAATTTAATATAAGAATTACATTAAATTGACTGGCTACGGGGTTTGAACCATTTGTAATGACTTCGGGATTTATTTCCCCGCTGTTTAACTGCACTCGGGGTCTGTCACGTAGCACTATTTCTCAGGTCGACGTCATGTCACTGGGGGGAGACGTCGGGCGTCGCGATGCGAGCTGCCCCGACGTCCCCTCTAATGGATGGTGCGCCTGACGGCTATGGAATTCGGGGGGACACCGTGTTTGTATCTAGATTATTTGACCGTTCAATGTGCGAGTTTCTGTTGTTTACACCGGAAGCCAAGACGGGAGTTCTGCTTGTTTGTTTTCGTTTTCATTTGCAAGCAAACAGTTTCATCCGCCGACCCTTCCACAAATAAAAATATGAGATANTTGTTTGTTTTCGTTTTCATTTGCAAGCAAACAGTTTCATCCGCCGACCCTTCCACAAATAAAAATATGAGATACAACGGGTTAAACAGCCAGAAAGCATCAAACCGTTTATAATATACAAGTGTTTACTTGTTTTAAGTTTTTTCGAAGACCGTTCGTCACCCAAAGATAAACAGTGAACAAATAGCAACGAACAGTAGAGCATCGAAAAACGATCTAGAGCATGAGACACGTACCCTTGCCTGAAGGGGATATTCTAGGGTGCATTCGTGCCCTGGCCGTGAATTCAGACAGCGACTCTTTGACGTCGCGCCCTAGATGCACTGTTCTAGGACACGAAGCCAGTTGGCACGTGAACTCAAGACACGGTCAGAATCGACGTGAAACAACAAAGTGATACAGTTACATTTTTATTTGCACAAATGTGCTGCCAACCACTCACTTTTCATGGACGGGGGTTGATATTGGAGCCCATATTTTTGTGATTTGTACTTCGTCGTTAAATAATGCAGTTTTCAGAAACTCAGATGTTTATCGTTCATTCCGGCTGTGTTATTAGCAAAAAACATCTGCTTCAACTACATTTTCAAGGGCGGTTTGCCCCCCTTCGGAATATACTTAGGTTATATGTCATGTGTATATTTTAGACTTATTTTTTGATGAGGAATCACTTGCCGAAGTTTGTCGGCAGAGTTCAGGTCCACCCTGTATATGCATATTATTATTCATATTGATATATATATGCATATTGTACAGTAAGGTATAATGTATTCACGGTAACTTCAAGATTTTCTGAAGTCCTGCTAAAGATCTACTTTCAGGGACCCGATTATGTATCATTCCGCAGTATGTAAACAAAACATTGCCATGTGACACCTGTCAAACGTTTTGTAAACAGTGCCATGTGGGAACTGTCAAATATTTTGTAAACAAACAGTGTCTTGTGGGAACTGTCAAATATTTTGTTAACAGTGTCCATGTGGGAACTACCAAAATTTATTTTTGAAGAGAAACAATGCCATGTAATCTTAACTGTCATATACTTTAATAAAATTCTCCAAATGTCTAAAAAATGCTAATCAATTTAGCAAAATATT
>NQII01012540.1:0-19805 GCA_002778355.1 Clitarchus hookeri
AAACACAAAAGTCGTATGAACACATTTTTCAAGCGGATGCATGGTTGCAAAGTTCTGCTGGCTGGACAAGAAACTATGCAATGAAGCACTGAAATTTGGTCCTCCATCCATTTGTCTTCAAACAACCCCCCAACCTCTGAAACAAACATGTGCACCACAAATTGCCACAGTCTGTAATATCACCCCGAGAGGGTCTCACTCCTGCGAAGGTCCATGTTGCAGCTCTTGTGCTAACTTCCAACCTTCCACCTCCAACAGCAAGCTCACCAAACAGACTCATCCTATCCGAGGCAGCTACAATTGTGCTACAGAAATCATCTACCAACTACAGTACGCATTGGCCTTACCACCAACACAGAACGAGAATGAATGGCCACACAGCAGACACCAAACAAGCCATAGCTGGGGTAAATGTGAATTTAGGGAGAAAACCAATGCCGCACATGTATTATCCCACAACCAGAACTTTGACTCCTGTTACAAAACCAGAGTGTTCAGCACTTTACAACCTTCTGATAATAGTGCAGAACTGTGATGCTGGGAACTGGCCCATCAATAAATTACCAAATCCAGACAGCCATCTGGCTTGCTAAACATAATATAACCCCTCCGTTGCATTTCTGATATCCTACCGCATCCTAGATGGCCGCCTGGCCGCTAGGTTTACTGTTTGCCAATAACCACTCAACAGACTGCACTGTGCCATCAGTCACAATCTGAAAGAGCTGGTCCAGCCGGCGAAATGTCACGACCACACATCCACACGGAAATTGTGTTAGTATGAATTATGTGCATATATGTGTATCCACAATAATCACCCTGAGAGTACTCATGTTTTCTGTTTCCTTTTTAAAATGTGATTAGTAATATAGCAGCCTATCCCTGCTGTAACATATTAAAACTTGTTCTATTTGTACTATATTAAGTAAACAGTATCAATACCATACAGCTACACACTACAACAAGGAATATTTAAATGGTAACAAGTACCAGAAACACACATGATGCAATTGACACTAGTAAAACAAATACATGACAAATGACACTCGTAAAATAAGGAAAATAATAGTTACTGTCTTCGCTGTGTGGACATTACTAACTGCTCTTCCCAGACAGGTGTGTTGGGAGTTGCAAAGGCACTCCTGCTTCGTCGGAAAGGCATGCGCACCTCAGAATCCGCGGACAAGGGTCGCACTACTCGCCCCATCGATATTGCACGAGACCTCTTGACTCTACTACGACTTCTGGAACGAGAAATGTACAAAACTGCATTGAAATGCACACCAAATATGTGTAATTTAACTATTCACACTAATTTTATGCAAATATTACATAAATACCTTTTGTGTAATGGTAAGCTAACCAATATAGTGCAAAGAGAAGAAAGGGAGTTTAAAAAAATATTTTCAAATGTAAATTTTCTGGTTTTTCATGCCTTTCATTTAGTTGTAATTATTTCAAATTGGTTTTGGAAACCACGCTGATGAAAAGTGTTGTGGCACTCACTTGTTTGTAATTGAAACTGATCCTGTGCATTTAATTACCACAAAAACAGATGATGTAGAAAGACTTGAGCAAGACTAACAACCTGGTCCCACTTTATTACCAATGAATGCAAATAATGTAGAAACTGGCAATGTTAGTGAATACATTTCTGACTATCGAAATGTGTACTGCTATAAAATTGGCAACTGCGTAATCAAACTACTGATTATGCACAGTCTAACTGGTGCAACACACTGCTCAAGTACAATGCTTGAGCATGAGGAAGAAGTTAGTATACTTCATTTCATATAAGTTGGCCAGATTCTGACAGTCAGTGAGTGGCAACTTGACGTGTACGAAACAAACCAAGTGCCATTTGCAAAATCCTATATCAGCTGATGCACGAAAGAACAAAAGTTAATATTACGTTGGCTATTCTGAGTGCACTGCTGATGCACATTAGACAAGCAGAAAATACGCGATGCGAAAGAGATCCTAGATTAATTAATACATTTTATTTTACGTGGTCATAAAACAGCGGTATTTAGTCTTAGAAACTAAACTTTGTGCTAAAGTAGAAATGTATAGGTGTTCAAAATGAAAGGCACCGTAAAACTATCTGTATCCAAATGAAAAGCAATTTCAAAACCTTTTCTTAGTCTTATCTCCCTCTCCAACCCCGCTTTCCTTACGCGCTTGATGTTAATTCCAAAAGCATACAAAAATATTGCATAATATTGTTGAATTACACAGGCCAACAAAAAAATATTTTGTGAAATCTATTTAAAATAAATGCAGCTGAATCTTGTGTATTTTTGGATGTTGAAACCGAATCTGGCATCACTTTTTGTATCACCCAGAGTTCTCTCACAAAATGCATTTGTATTTAGAAATTTGATGTGTGCAATTGTATTAAAAAAAAATTCATTACATACATTTTTAAGTGTTTATTATTTTGGTATTTCCTTTCTCTCTTCTCTTTGAAGTTTCTTATGCAGCTTTTTCTCCGATGTGATGCATTTTGTTGTTCTAGGTGAAGTGACCACCAGTATAGTCTGTTCGCGGTTTCTTCACACGTTTTGAATCAAATCTTTGAAAAATCACCCCATGTATTACTTCCTAAGTATGTCATGCAACATAAGCATTTTAAGTTTAACAAAACAAATTACCTTCTTTTTCTTTATAGAATAGGCTCCTTCATCACTGCCAACTCTTACAGGCACTTATGTATCTAGCACCTTTAATTATAGAACACTTACTTCAATATTTTTACATAAATACAATTTTAGCTCTAAGCCCCAGAAGCAAATTTGTTAAGCACACACACACATATTATTTTGCAAGTGAGTGTGCATGGAATGAGTAACAAAGCATTTTTGTTACCAATAAGCTTACTTACGACCTGTTACTGCTGGACCTGGTCGGAGAACTATCACTCGCAAACAGCCTGAGTTGTCTGGTTGGCACAGGAGCTGACTTGCGGTGGCACTGGCCAAGCAACGACTTCTTCCTGCCCATCGTTCTTCTCTCTGTGCTGCACATCACCCGAATTCAACAATTAAGAACTAAACATGTAACAAAAATTGTGTTTAATTTTTTCTCAAGATTTAATTAGTGTGTGCAGTACTGTCAAGTAATGACTATAATCCATTCATGGTTACTTCCAACTTTTCTGAAACCCTGCCTTAAGTTCTATTTTCAGTCCATTCCTCTGCCTTGTGTGAGGAATGGACTGAAAATTTTCCACCTATTTTCTCTTTGTTTATATGAAAATGAATTATAAATGTACCAAATTATTTTATCGATAAAATATAAGTAAACGTTCAGTTTAACGAAAATAAGATACTTTTATGATAACAGAAGTATAAAACGCATATGATGCACAACACAGGGTTCCCACCAAATGTAGAAAAAAAAGTTCCCAGACATTTCCAGGTTTTCCAGGTAGAGATTTGATTTTTTTTCAAGTGTTCAATAAATGACTAATGTGAGGTCAAAACATTAAAACAATAGTAGTTAACTAACAGGGAAGACATATTTTGCTGTGGTCTCATAAGAATACACCAGAAAATAACACACATTTTCAAACTCGTACTTGGAGACTTTAGTTAGAAAAACATTTAAAATGAAAAACCACCATAAATTAAAGTTTTTAAAACTTTTTGCTTAATTTCTGTTTCGGATCTAAAGACTTCACTTTTAAGAGCCGTCCAAATCTCATCACTCAATTTCTGTTTGGCCTCCTCTATTTCCCCTCATAGCCAAACCTTGCCTCACACTTTTTATGAACTGTAGGAATGTGTTGCAATTGCAATTCCAAGTTTGGCCTTTGCCACACCATCCATTTCCTGTGTGAACCCAATTGTATTTAATTTTTAATTGTAAGAGTTTTTGACAGGTTAATGGAGAAATGTGTGGTTTCTTCCTGGCTGCTCTACCATGGAAACTGTCATTATGCAATACATTTCATATTGTTTGAGGACATACAGTGTGTGTAGATGTTTATGCTATATCTTCCGTCCAAGAAGCTGCACTTCAGAATAGTTCCTTACGTGCTAAAGTAACAAGGTTCCGTCGTTCATCACAGCACGTGTGAACTTTTGGGCATCCGGGTATTAATTTATTTTCTGTTGAACCTGTTTCTTTGTACTTCTTTAATAAGGAACAGACAGTAAAAATAATTGGAAAGGGCTTTCACACTCGTCCGTCTGACGTTGGTGTACATTAAACAATTACAATAGACCATGCTANCCCTCCTGAATATTAACAAGGTAAGATGTGCAGAACCCATTTATGCTATTTTTGTGGGCCTAGGACGTTTCCAACAGAAAAGCCGCTTCTCTGGACAATTACCCAAAATTCTTACCATACAATGAAACGAGACTACTCAAAAACCAATATCTAACCCTAAAAAATGATGGNACAATTACCCAAAATTCTTACCATACAATGAAACGAGACTACTCAAAAACCAATATCTAACCCTAAAAAATGATGGAAAACGCTAACCACACGAGACGTGACAGTACGCTAACTCTTCTGCTCAGTACTCAACCACTGCGTTGTGTGTGCTAAATTAACTTAACAAGCAAAATAGAACGGTTATTACATTCAGCAGCTCAATATAATCACAATCATCCGACGAACATATTTCGAGTATTGGCGCCTAAAAGTTCACAGGATATACCGTTATCTTGTAGTTCACGCCACACCCACATGAACGCCNATTTCGAGTATTGGCGCCTAAAAGTTCACAGGATATACCGTTATCTTGTAGTTCACGCCACACCCACATGAACGCCCTAAGCAAATTTTTTTTTTTTTTTACATTTGCAACCAATCACAAAATAGGAAAAATTCAAACACGTTTTCACGAACGGTCGCCATGTTTTTTGTTAGGCAAAGTGGTGTGGAGATAGGAAATATTTTTATACGTACATTTTATTAATAAATTTGTTAAAGGTCTGTAGGCTCTATGTTTTGAGATGCCGAAGTGTTGCATTCCGGGGTGTAATTTCGCGCCTGGGATGGTTAGGCATCGATTTCCTGTAGATGAGGAACATGCCTTCAGAGTATGGTTGACTCTCATAACCTATATAAAATTGACAAACATGGACGATCTGAAAAGTTACAGAGATCACTTTGTGTGTGACACACATTTTACTGACGACTGCCATAGTCCAGGATCAAAGAAGAAGTTAAATAGAGGCTCTTTGCCTGCACATTGCACATGGCTTACCAGGTAAGCATGGATATCACAGAATGTAAAAAGTGAACAAATACAGACAGGGGACACAGTTCAGCTCTGCTATAAAAGCTCATCTGGTGAAACATGCCGGAAAGGTAAGAATTCATATTACTTGTATCATTATTATAATACCCGCTATGGAAAGTTGTAATGAAATATATTTTTAGACGGTTTAGCAGGGTGGTATTGAAAGTGAATGTTGCCCTTTGACAGTCATAACAAACTTGAGCACAGAGGTTATCGTATATTGGTATTTTAGTAGCATTCAATTGGGATGCCATTGATAAGTAATTGTTCGGTGATGATTGCCCTTTGGTATAGTGTTTTAGCAAATTTCATTACCTAGTGAAGATTAAATTCTGAAAAATGTAATGTGCACTATTTTGAGTCGCATTGTCTGGTGTAAATTTGAACATGCCGTAAATTATACATTACGTAGTGTCCTAACACTGCTAAGTAATTTCTCTTTGTGGTTTTATACAAAATATTTATGCATGATTTTTGTGAGAAATCTAGTGTTTGTAGCAGATATGATGAATTAATGAAAGAATGATATTTAAAATGTAGACAGATAAGTGGATGGGAGTAGAAAAGAAAACACCAAAAATAAGTCTGAGGCAAACATTCTGTATTACATCCAATTTGTTCATTAAAAAGAGTGGCAGGTGCCCAGCAATCGGAACACCATAATCTATAACAGACGGGGTGGTACAGACATGAAAAGAACGAAAAATAAAGCTAGAAACCCAACGGTAATGGATGAGAGCCTTTAAAATGTTAATTCTTTGCAACATTTAGTAATAGTGTAATCAACATGGATAGTTCATCCACCACGAAGCTCGAAAAAGATACCCAAATGCCGTACCTTAGTCACACAGGAAAGAAGACAACCTCATATGGTTGGGGAAAGTAGCAGCGACAGCTAACATTTGTATGTAATATACAGGATGTGACTCTTATTCCCAGAAAGATTAAAACCATGCTCATCCAACGAAAAGAGATAAAGAATAAATGTCTGTAGTAAAGGAAGTACAAGCTTTGTCATAGGAAAAACATTCAACCCAAAGCACAATTTCATAATCATATTGAATAGAACGAAAATGGGAGCCCAGGTGAAATATGATGTCTTGAGTCTATAAGACAAACATGAAGAGACTAAGAGAACTACCTGAACCAAACTATTGAACACCTGACGAAAAGAATCTTCCCCATCATGAAATCTAGGCATATATCTATGGACACAAAACAAAGAATGTATACATTGTATGAGGGTATATGGTAAACCAAGTTTAGACATTTTACCTTAAAGGAGTTTAAGATTGACATTATCAAAAGCATATTCCAAGTCTAAAAACACATTTCACAATTAATTCTGGTGAGTGTAAGAGTCCCAAATATGTGAAAACTACAAAGCTACAGCATCTAGGGTACTAATACCAGAATAAAAACGGAGTTGTACTGGATGAAGTAAACANGGTATGTTGGGAAGGTTTCTGAAGAGTGTCGGCAGTGAGGTGAAGGAGAAGGCATATGGCACAATGGTACGGCCTATGTTAGAATATGAGGCAGCAGTATGGGACCTGTAAGTGGAGGTGGAGGTGAGAGAGCTGAGAAGGTGCAAAGAAGGGCAGCAAGATGGTGAGGACAAAGGGAACTATAGGCCATTAGTGATGTGAAAGAAATGGGGTGGAGCTCGAAGGAAAGGAGGAAAGTTGAAAGGCTGGTCAGGATGTACAGAGTGGTGAATGGAGAGAGAGGGTGGGTAAGGTTATGCTGCCAGCTAAGAAAGGGGGTGTTTAGAGGGAGAGGAAACAATAGTAAGAAACTTCAGAGCGTGTGGAGAACAGAGCGGGATAGGCAGTCTGTGCTTGCAAGGTCTGTGAGGGAATGGAATGTGTTGCGGGAGGAATTGGTACCTGTGAGGGGGGTTGCAAAGTACAGGAAGGGCATGGAAGTGGAGTTTTGTCTGGTAGGGGAGAGGCGAGAGAGTTTGCCACAGCTTAGTAGCCCAGTTACAGGGGAAATTTTTCAGAGTAGCGGCTTTCCTGTAAAAATAAAACCAGGAAAGTGGTATATTTCTACTCTACTAATCACGCAAAACACGAATATACTAGGGGCACTAACATAGGACTAATTTCGTAATATGTGCCCACCTAACGTAACTGAACCTAACCCCACGATGAGTGAATTACTATTTTACATTTTTAATCTATCTTAGTATTGTAGGGTTTTAATCTAACCTACGATTTTAGGGATTTAAAGGAACCGTAAAACACACCGGCAGAATACGAATTAACTCACCAAGGTAGGCGGCGGGTACAATTCAACTGTCGTGCACCTTACCTCACCCGATAAAACCCCATGATCTAGTAAAACCTCCAAGTAAAACCGGCCGAATATTAAGCACAGAAAAACTCGTTTTTGTACCCTCCATTTTTAAATCGCAAACCTTCGCACGTACGAAACACATACACACCACTCGCCACGAACCGCACTGCCTCACTTTTGTTTACGTAACTAAAGCATTACTTCACCAAACATTATGGAAAACGTCGTAAACAAAGAGGACGAACTGCTTGTACTTTTAAATATTTTATTTAATACGTACTACTTATTTTAACATTGCACCCTCCTGAATATTAACAAGGTAAGATGTGCAGAACCCATTTATGCTATTTTTGTGGGCCTAGGACGTTTCCAACAGAAAAGCCGCTTCTCTGAACAATTACCCAAAATTCTTACCATACAATGAAACGAGACTACTCAAAAACCAATATCTAACCCTAAAAAATGATGGAAAACGCTAACCACACGAGACGTGACAGTACGCTAACTCTTCTGCTCAGTACTCAACCACTGCGTTGTGTGTGCTAAATTAACTTAACAAGCAAAATAGAACGGTTATTACATTCAGCAGCTCAATATAATCACAATCATCCGACGAACATATTTCGAGTATTGGCGCCTAAAAGTTCACAGGATATACCGTTATCTTGTAGTTCACGCCACACCCACATGAACGCTCTAAGCAAAATGGTTTTTTTTTTTTTTTTTTTTAATTTGCAACCAATCACAAAATAGGAAAAATTCAAACACGTTTTCACGTACGGTCGCCATATTTTTTAGGCAAAGTGGTGTGGAGATAGGAAATGTTTTTATACGTACATTTTATTAATCAATTTGTTAAAGATCTGTAGGCTCTATGTTTTGAGATGCCGAAGTGTTGCATTCCGGGGTGTAATTTCGTGCCTGGGATGGTTAGGCATCGATTTCCTGTAGATGAGGAACATGCCTTCAGAGTATGGTTGACTCTCATAACCTATATAAAATTGACAAACATGGACGATCTGAAAAGTTACAGAGATCACTTTGTGTGTGACACACATTTTACTGACGACTGCCATAGTCCAGGATCAAAGAAGAAGTTAAATAGAGGTTCTTTGCCTGCACATGGCTTACCAGGTAAGCATAGATATCACAGAATATCAAAAGTGAACAAATACAGACAGGGGACACAGTTCAGCTCTGCTATAAAAGCTCATCTGGTGAAACATGCCGGAAAGGTAAGAATTCATATTACTTGTATCATTATTATAATACCCGCTATGGGAAGTTGTAATGAAATATATTTTTAGATGGTTTAGCAGGGTGGTATTCAAAGTGAATGTTGCCCTTTGACAGTCATAACAAACTTGAGCACAGAGGTTATCGTATATTGGTATTTTAGTAGCATTCAATTGGGATGCCATTGATAAGTAATTGTTCGGTGATGATTGCCCTTTGGTATAGTGTTTTAGCAAATTTCATTACCTAGTGAAGATTAAATTCTGAAAAATGTAATGTGTACTATTTTGAGTCGCATTGTCTAGTGTAAATTTGAACATGCCGTAAATTATACATTACGTAGTGTCCTAACACTGCTAAGTAATTTCTCTTTGTGGTTTTATACAAAATATTTATGCATGATTTTTGTGAGAAATCTAGTGTTTGTAGCAGATATGATGAATTAATGAAAGATTGATATTTAAAATGTAGACAGAAAAGTGGATGGGAGTAGAAAGGAAAACACCAAAAATAAGTCTGAGGCAAACATTCTGTATTACATCCAATTTGTTCATTAAAAAGAGTGGCAGGTGCCCAGCAATCGGAACACCATAATCTATAACAGACGGGGTGGTACAGACATGAAAAGAACGAAAAATAAAGCTAGAAACCCAACGGTAATGGATGAGAGCCTTTAAAATGTTAATTCTTTGCAACATTTAGTAATAGTGTAATCAACATGGATAGTTCATCCACCACGAAGCTCAAAAAAGATACCCAAATGCCGTAACTTAGTCACACAGGAAAGAAGACAACCTCCGATGGTTGGGGAAAGTAGCAGCGACAGCTAACATTTGTATGTAATATACAGGATGTGACTCTTATTCCCAGAAAGATTAAAACCATGCTCATCCAACGAAAAGAGATAAAGAATAAATGTCTGTAGTAAAGGAAGTACAAGCTTTGTCATAGGAAAAACATTCAACCCAAAGCACAATTTCATAATCATATTGAATAGAACGAAAATGGGAGCCCAGGTGAAATATGATGTCTTGAGTCTATAAGACAAACATGAAGAGACTAAGAGAACTACCTGAACCAAACTATTGAACACCTGACGAAAAGAATCTTCCCCATCATGAAATCTAGGCATATATCTATGGACACAAAACAAAGAATGTATACATTGTATGAGGGTATATGGTAAACCAAGTTTAGACATTTTACCTTAAAGGAGTTTAAGATTGACATTATCAAAAGCATATTCCAAGTCTAAAAACACATTTCACAATTAATTCTGGTGCGTGTAAGAGTCCCAAATACGTGAAAACTACAAAGCTACAGCATCTAGGGTACTAATACCAGAATAAAAACGGAGTTGTACTGGATGAAGTAAACAATGATATTCTAAACACCAATTTAGCCTGTGTTTGACCAAACTCTCAAAAAGTTTCGCCAAACAAGAACGCAGTGCAATCGTACGATAAGACTCTGCTGATAGAGAAGATTTGCCTGGTTTTAAAATCACATGTAAAGGCATCGCAGATGGGACAATTCAGTGTGTTCATTGCACGAAGGTTTACCACACCAAGTGCCTTATCGGGAATGACCATGCAAAATTAGACTAGAATGGAAGCATTTTGTGCACAAAATGTCCACAGACCTTGTAACCTGTGACACATACTACTTCGGACTTTCTCATGGGAGAAGTGTCCTCACACCGCAGTTGTCACCAGTACCTATGGAATCAAATAAATTCAGAAACAGTGGTGTGGGAGAACTGTGGCCGAATAACTCATTGGTAGTGAGTTACTGCACAGGACATGCTAAATGTTGCAGCCAACAATTATCACTGCATGCAGTGCACACCGGCTTCGCAACTTACAGCGCCACGCCCACCAGCCACATGTACGAACACAGCCAGCAAAGTGCAGCCTCCTGCTGGCCTATTCCACGCTCATCCCATCAGCTGCAGCCCCTGGCTTAGTGTGGCGACATCCGCACTCCACAATCGCTACCACACAAACAACTGCAGCCGCACAGACGCAAAGCTGGTCAGCACTCCAGCCCAATTCCAGTCGCTGCTTACTTTTTCTGGGCTATCCACTGAGGATTTACAAGCGTTCCTTAGATTGCACAGGATGTTTAACCAGATATTAAGTGTGTGAACAAGAACAGCCAAATTGTGTAGGAGGCCAGCTTATGGGAGATGCGTGTTTGTGGTGGCGCACAGTCAACCCTTATGGTATACAGTGAAGCGAGTTCTGGAATGTGATTTGGTGTCGTTTTGCTAATACATATTTCTCCCTGCAATCTCAGGGCTGTATTATTCTAGAACCACAAAATGCTGGGGAAATTTTGACAGTTTGCAACTCTTAAGATTAACTTAATCAGACATTTTCACCCACTAATGACAGAAACAGGAGTTCTAGAAGTAGTGGCTGCCATAGTGTGGAAAGAAAATAGGTCAGCTCTAGCCCCCTTAATTCATGGTAACATAGAGCAATTCATGTGGTCAGATGCATTGCTGGACCAAACAGCTCTGGAACAGGACACCATGCGATGTGAGCAGAATGGGTTTTTCCTGTGCAGCTCATGCGACACCGATCAGGGTAACGAGACCGTGCGAACATCAGCTGTTCGAGGAACACAACCGGGTTTTCGACTCTGCCAGCACTCAAGGACTCTGACACCGTCTGCACAGTTGTGCCAAAACCTGAAGGACCAACTGAATCGGGCGTGGCCGATGCGAGGGGCTGAACTGGTAAGGAGTACTTTCACTACACTTGCCGATGTTGTGAAAGGCAACAACTTAATTGGCATTATGACTATCCACAGCACAATGCCAAAGATGCCACACCTGCATACGGTAAAGAGCCGACAGGAAATGGCTCGTTGGGGTAGGATTGTCAGACTTTCACTGCCTCCAGATCACTATCAAAATCTCAATATCAACACCTCAACAAGTACTGCTTCAACAGATCACCAAAGGCAGCCACCAGATGATTAAAATTCTAGTAATTCTAAATAAAAAAAACATTTCATGCATTGCTCGACACAGCAGTATCACTAAACTTTGTGTATGTCGAGTTCGTTGGCGTCAGCAAACTAAAACATTCGACACAAGTACTGCAGCTTCCTACATGGGGGAAGCCATGGGAAAGATAACAGTTACATCATGTGGTCGAGGTGACCCAAGGATGGTTAAGTGTAGAATTGCCCGACGCCCAAGGTCGATGGCACAAGGGACGCTGGATGCCTCCATCAGATTGATGATGAAGATGTCACGCACTTAATATTACACTACTTCGCTTTGACCTAATGACGAGACTTTAGGCCATCTCATACGTCTGAAATATATTACAAAATTGTACATTATTGCAATGGTGAAAAATTATATAAATTAAATGAAACACATTGGTGAAAGCCCCGTTGATTAACAAATATCTGTTAAGGTTGATGTTGTGAATTTAATAGGTAGTATCGCCGTACTAAATAAAATGTCATTATGAAACGTGGTCACACTGGCTCGGTGAAATTCTCGTCCCTAGTTGGGGAAGCCAACTTGACACATCGTGTTACCAGAGCTGATGATGTAGGAAATATGTGCCCAGTGCCACAGCTCTGTGGTGAGCTGATGAAATGAAGATCGTTTCTGACGACAGCTTAGGGGACTCTTGTTAACACTCCATCACATATGATGACGAGGCTGTAGGTCACCTCGCACGCCTTAATTAAATTACAAATGAAACACTTAAGATGCTTGTGGGGTTATTACTTCCTTGCTTCTCCTTAATGAACACACACAACTTTAGTACAAAAAAAACGTGGCCTTAACGGCCCGGAACTGCGAGAGACCACTTGGCTTTATAATGTGAAACACAGTTGCGTTTAAAAACACTCCGATGAGAGAACGTTGCTCTCTGGTGGTGCTATAACAAATAAAAAAAAATCATCCAGTTCATAAAGTGAAGTCTATTGCAGTGAATATGAGTTCAGCTTAAGATGTCGGCACCAAGGGCCTTTGAGGAGCGAGAGACTTACACGTCTTGATGCATTCAAGTGCTGAAGAGAACTGGGAGGAAGCGTGGGACCGGCTTCCGCTACCTGAGCGCATGCGATGCCAAGCGGCGAAACGACGAAGCACATGAATTAAATTAACCTAAGACAACATAATTTTTCCTTATACCAATACACAATAAAAATTATTATATTAATCCTAAATGTTTCCATCGTACCAGCCACAGTATTGCCAAGTGTACAATGTCAAATGTACCTGGCTGTGGCTGTGTCGACTGTCTTTCATGATGACAATTATGATATAAATTATATACACTGATACAATTAATAACACTGAAGCAATTAGAAACACTGATGCAATTATGAACACTCTCACTCGTGCCCACAAGTCCATCGGTGTGGTGGAAACGACTGCAGCAGTTAGAGTGGGCACAAAGGAGATCGTGAATGTGTGATTCACGTCATATGATTTAGGTCTTTATAGGCAATCTCCCTTTATAAAAAAAGATTACTCTCTTATAAATATAAATAGAATACATTAGTATGCTTTCTTGTGGAAAGTCTCTGCATTACATTTCCTGTGATGTGTTTGTATATCAGTGCTGCAGTGTTGCCAGGTGGCTGTCACCTGAAGGTATGGACGAGTCCACCTGGTCAAAGTGGTGTTGGTTGCCATGCTCGATGGCTCTTAATACAATAAAACCCACCCTTGACTGTAGCTTTGACTGGGATAGAGTTGCGTGATATGTTTAGAAAAATGCTGCACACTTTTGGCCGCAATTTGAGGCACTTCAGCTTCAGCTTACAGGCCAGTTGAAGCCACTTGGTGGTGCATTACGTCATATGTCGCGGCGCGATCTGCTACGACGTAACGACCAATGGCCAGTGCACCCAACGGTTATGGATTAGGTGTAAACACCGTTTCGGATCGACTACTAATTTATTACAATAGTTACCTCTTGTAATATATAAAGTAGGACAGTCTCTTGAGTCATACAGCACTGATTGGCAAGAAGGTGCAAGTTCCATTTTTGTCAACCTGCATGACGCACTCTTGGCTGGATGTTGTTTGTTGTATCCCGGTGCAGCTGGTGCAGTTGATGTGACTGCGGTGGTCAGAGTGGGCACAAAAAGCTCGTGGGCACGTGGTTCACGTCAAAAAGTAAGAATAAGCGATGTGGAGACCACCATAATTGCCTTTCTGTCAGCTGACTGCTGACCTGTGTGTAGTTGCCATATTATATATTCCTTGGCTCACTGAAAAGAACGCCTATGTCGAGCCAACGACATATAGATTACATTTCCGACAGAAAGAGTGACGAACTGTGTACGGCCTCTAACAACGAATCACAAGTTCAACACCTGTCGTTTAGCTGGACAAAATATACCATTGAGTACCACTGGAGTTTACAATGCTTTGCAATGGCTACTTCATGAGCAGTGCAATGCATTTGCAGCAGCCAACCCACTATATCACACAACCATGGCAGAGCACTAGATACCATTTGAACACAAGCGACCAATCTACACTGATATGCATAGTTATCAGCCACACAAATGCATGAACATAAAAAACAAATTAAAGAATTGCATGCTTATGGCAGGATTGAACCCCCACACATTTTTTGCAATAGTGCTGTAACTCTAGTTCCATAAAAAGATGGTATGTAGTATTTCTGTGTCGATTTTAGGCCAATTAACCTAATCACCAAGAGTATGCCGTTGCAATACATAAACATCAGAAATGTGTTGCATACATTCGGCGCAGCCAAAATCAAGACATAACTGAACCTCTGCAGTGAGTACTGGCCGGTGGCAATCAAACCAGAGGACAGGATCAAAACAGCCTTCACCACGCCAGATGGGCAGAGATTTCCATTTTGGGCAATTTCTTACTGTCTTAAGTGTGTGCCACCAACATTTCAGGCCATGATGATTGGAGTACTGGACAGGTATATAGATGACTTTGCCCTCGCGCATTTGGATGAGATAATGGTGTGCTTGGATATGTGGGAAGACCACATCAAGCAGCTGTTACTGGTCTTAGAGCAGCTAGCAATTAACAAACTTACTTGCATAAACAGATGTGCCATATAGGAAAGCCTTGCATTCAATTTCTTGGACATCTGGTGGACGAAAATGGTAGCAGACGAACTGCTTAACAACTGTCAATCATCAATGATTATGTGGTGTAAAACACATGTAAACAATTGCGAACATTTTTCGGCATGGTAAACTGGCTAAGAGACTACATCGGCGACTTCGCCATTGTAACCACGCAACTGACAGATATAATATCCCCCAACAGGAAATGCCAGTAGACTGCAGAACATGACTCATGCTTCATGAAACTGAAAGAGAGATTCCGGCATTGCACAACACTATCCTGCCACGACCCGAGAAATCACCTGTACCACCAAACAGATGCGAGCGAGAAAGGTTTGGGATTCATCCTACTCCAGCTCGGGGAAAATCAGGAAAAGCACATAATCGATTTTAGCAGTGCAAAATTTGGAACGACGGAGCTAAGGTACAACATGAACGAGCGCGAGTGCCGTGCTGTAGTGTGGGCTAACGAGAGTTACCGCATCTACCTAGAATATCAACGCTTCACACTCCAGACAGATAATCCCTGCCTAGTGTAGCCACAGTCCATGAAAGAAACACATAGCAAATTAGCACATTGGTCATTGCTCCTTCATTCATATGATTTTGAAGTACAATGTGTTCCCAGGGCCGAAAACCAGTTAGTCGATGAACTCTCATGCACACTGGCGAAACTGTAACGATGGACGAAGACTGCCCCCTATAGCAGCCACCCGACGAACTACTAGTGATTGCGCAGCTAGCGATAATATCATTGAAGCGCCATGAGTGTCTAACTCAGACTGGACGAACTCCAGTACAATTTGATAGCTGCACAACAACAGTGTCCAAACACACAGTGCTGCATAGCGGAACTGACACAAAACAATTGAGAATTGTGGTGAGTGGAAGGCGCGCATGTGGAATAACGGGCCATGCCAACGAGATGCCCAGTGGCATCTCTACGTGCCCAAGGGTGCACAGCAATCAACAAGTGTTATATCACACACATGCCAGTAAGATTGCAGGTCGCCCAGGAGCACTACAAACAATGTATAATGTGCAAGCTCATTTTATTTGGCAAGAAGCCGTGGGTAATGTGCGTAGGTAGGCACACGAATGCATTATGTGTAACCAATTCAAAATATGGCATGCCAATGGGTGATGCAACAACCACAAGTGTCTACAGAGTCATTTGAAACAATCTCGCTATACTTGATTGGCCCATACCCATGAAAAGCAAAGGACATTTCACTTTAGTTGTGAGAGACTCATTTTCCAGGTAGACAGAGGCATATCCAGTTTCCAGTGCACATTCACATGTCATAGCATGTGCACTGGAAACTGAGTTCTCCTCCAAAGGTGCTGCCCCAGAATACTGCATACTGACAACCACGCACAGTTCATGGGGAGACAGTTGTAGGATCTGTGCATCAAGTTGGGAGTAGTGCATCACACCACAGCAATTTACCACCCACAAGCCAACCCAACAGAGTGTTTCTACCAGGATCTCAAGAGACAGCTGTGCCTGCGGGTTGTGAAAAATCATGCATCCTGCGCGTGCCATCTGCTAGCAGCACTATTCACCTTCAGAAAGCATTAGAATCTTGCTACAGGTCAGTACTGTAGGAACGTGAACTACCGCTACCTGGTGAGTTCGCAGGACTGCGAATAGAGAGCACAGGCGAAGCCAAGGACAACACAGTCCATTGGAAGTACAGCGAAACAGACCTATATTCAGCCTGGAGAAATCTAACACAATACATAGCGACATGGGTACTGGAAACCATGTGCTCATTGAATAGATTAAAACCTGGACAATTGGTGTATATCAGCGAACAAAATGTATCCAACATCGCAAAAATTATTGCGCCGGCTTCGCTGCTAAATGGAGCGAGCCACATACAGAAGTAAAGATGTTTGGATACAGCAATTATCTCATCAAGGTGAGCAACCAGAGAAGAGTCGCCATACACAGTTACTACCTACGCCTTACAGTAGAGGACATCAGCGTCGATATGCCTTGTGCCGCGATAACTCGCGCTGTAATACCCAACCAAGAGGGCATCCAGAACAACACAGAAAAAACAACGCTAACCACCACAGGTGGCGAATTGGGCATATCGAACCCCGAGACTGATGAGAGCGCACTCCGGCCCCTGTTTCCGCCTGCGACACCAATGTCGACACCCACAATGGATGTAGTAAAAACACAGGAGAACCTCGGAGAGTCGTTCCCACTTGACAACAAAATGTGAAGAGCAAACTCTTTCGACATTATGCTTCTTAGTGCTGAGGGGTTGCCCGTTCTGCCATCCTGTAACTGAAACAGGACTTAACGCATAACATGTATTCTCACTTCAATCATCCATTACTTAGAGTCTTTGATCCACATTCGTCCTAGTGCTGGGTCCAAATAAGTTCGGTATGTGATACCATAAGTGCGCTTGTACACCACGGATCAAGTAAACATTTTGAGAATCAGCTAGCATTTTATTAGATTTACCTCGCTGTGTATTTAGGGTTCTGAACCCATTTGCAGTAAATAATAGTGTAATTAAAGTGGGCGAGGTAACTCACAGCCTCGCCAATATAAAGTAAAAACCATAGGTATCTCTAATTACTTGTATTTCCATCATCTCCAGGGACCCATGGGCTGTCAACTGCACGATCCTCATTAACTCATTCTCACTGAGTTATGGAGATGGGCAAATTCATAAGTTTTCACCATAACCTGCTAAGCCAGGTAAAGTGGGGATCCACATCAGCATCCCTGACACCCCCTTCATGTCAACATACTGATAGCCTAAAACTGGCTCGTGGACACTCTTTAGGGGTCATCTTGGGACACATTAGCAAAGTACGAGGCAGTGTGAAAAGCTGTTCTTCCACCCAAACCCCTCTTTTCCGGACCACCATACTGCTGTCCACAATGTAACATATGCGCTAATTATAAATAAAATTTTCCAGTGTAAGAGGTTTTGAAGCTACCCATGGCCCATTGGGACATGATCTGATTTCCAATATTGATAACATTGTAGAAAAGTAGACTGAATGCACAAATACTTACAGGGCGGTACTAGTTAACAGTCATGCACACTGACGTGACCCTCTCTTCCGCCTGAGCCTGTGTTCCACCTCTTGAAAACAAGCAGGAACAGTGCACTACAAATATGTGTTCGTGCGCACATCAAACGCATCAGACATGCACAACAAAACATTCAAGAAACCTGAAAGCACATTCATCCATTGTGACCTTTAGTAACCCCTGTGCAAACAAATGAAACCGTAAGCAGTATCAAACTCTTAATTTCCCTTAGTGCAGCGAATTTCACCAGGGCAGCGCTTAATGGGGACATCAATTAATTGATTCCTTGCAGAATAAATGTCTACGTGTATAATTATGTACTGGATGTTAGTCGTTTCATGTAAAGTGAGATATTAGTCTTAAAAAAATGTAGTGAACAAGAGCAGCAATCGCATATTAATTTCTGGAGACGTAAAAATTAACAAAGAGAGTAGGTGCAAAGCCCACCTATTAATTAATGTGAAGTGTTACAACATGCGAAAGTGAAATGCATAACAACAGAAGAAAATTTGATAATAATAGTGCACCAACATCACAAGTAGTTGGTCTCAGACCTACCCCTTTGACGTCATCAGGCCGCCTCTTCGAGCTAGTCCAGCAGCAGAACATCAAATTAAATTAAAGCACAAACCAAGTGATCAATCAACAGCAATAGGCAATACACGCTACAAATAAAATAACATGGTTTCTGGAACCCTCAGAATTTTTCCCAAACATATTTTTAAATCACATTTCAGTTTTTATCCCACCCATCTGGTGCATATGCCTTCCATAAATAGAAAAGGGGTTTCCCCAATTTCATACAATTTAACAATATAGCAATCAAGCATGGCATTCCACACCCCTTTGCACAGGAGGTGGACTCATCTATCCCTTCAGGAAACAGCCATTTAGCAACTCTGTAACCAGTGAAGTACAAACGCACCACAACAAGAGAAACGCCAACACTTTTCACATGAATACTAAATACTATAATAATGTTAATTTATAAAAGAGTAATAATGTTTTCTGAAAGGGAGATTGCATATAAAGGCATTGTAACATATAATTTTGGTGTAGAGACATGCCCCGTCAACATTGTAACATATCATTTATTGTAAATACATGCTCCATCAACTTCATAACTTAAAGCATAACAGACATTGGTTAATAAACGGGGGTGTCACCAATGTGTTTAATTTAATTTATACAATTTTCACCATTACAATCATATCACAGTGCTCAAGTTAGGTTCCTTTATTCTTCCTTTTGACTTCGTTTCTGGTCACTCGTGACCCTGTCCGAGGCCACTCGGCCAGTTCGTCTCAGCACTCGGAACAGGCTGGCGGCCTTGGCTGCCTGCTCCTCGAGCCCCCTTGGTACCATCATTTAGGCTATAATACTTTCAATCAGGGCCATAGCGTGGGTGGGGCCACCGGGACGATCGCCCAGGGCGCCGCGCAGCAATGGGGGCGAAATAAAACAACAAAAATTGAAAAAACTAAAATTGAAAAAAGTTAAATGCACATTATGTATTTTTTAAAGTTAGGTACAACAGAATTAATTTTGAATAATACTTTGCATGTATTAATTGAATATATTAATATTTTACACTAACAACTTTATATTTGCTAAGTTATATCAAAATAAATATTTGCTTGTCATGACAGTTTGCAGAGAAACTGGATTTGCTTGTATACTGTTAATAATAGCCTAATAATGAACTCCACTGTGTAGTAGGCGTAGGCCCCTTCCTCTTTCCTTGAATTATCTCTATATCAATATCAAATTGTCGGTAAGGGGCGCCCTTGTGAACGCATACACAGTCTGCCGTGTAGCACTGTTCTAGTTTTATTT